>JZKD02S2136318.1:328523-338913 GCA_000966675.3 Picea glauca
ACCTCAAGGGTTTGATAATAATATTGTGTGGTTTCTTCTATATTGCTTTGTGGATCTATTGTGTATTCAGTATTTGTGGTGATTATATTTGTAGATCTATTCAGGTTCTTAACAAACCCCCACAACCTATTGTTTACCCTAAGATTGCACAAGTCCCTTCTTCACCCCCTACGCCCAGAAACCCTATAGTCACACCGAGATATCTTGAGAAACCTCAAAATGTAGTTGAACTTTGGTTTCAATTATTCTCTGACATTCTCAAGAATGACCAATTAATAGAGAAATTGTGCAATGCACTATACCTATTTTTAGGAAATGAAGAAGCCATAGAAGCAGGAATAAGGACTAATATTCCTGAAAAGAGTACTCAGAGAGTGCAGAGAAGGAAAGTACAAACTTGAAAAGAATTTAGACTAGTATCTCAGTTAGATGAATTTGAGATTAAGGATGTCATGTTGGATCTAGGATCCTATGTGAACATTCTTCCTAAAAAGACTCGGGAAGCCTTAGGAAAACCTCGGTTGACATATTCTCCAATCCACTTAAGAATAGAAAAATAGTATTGTGTTTTCCCCATAGGAAGACTGGAGAATCTGGAAATAGATGTTGCAGGAGTGATGAAAGTAGCTGAATTTTAAGTGATTGAGATCATGGGGGATAAGGACCCTTACCCTGCACTACTTGGGATCGATTGGGCCTATGAAAACTATGCAGTGATTGACTTAAAGAAAGACACCATGACATTTGAGGCAGATGGAATCAAGTTAGTTCAACCCTTGGATCCATATGTAGGGCCCAGATATATAGATCCAACAAACAATAATATGGAGGGAGAAGACTTGGACCAGTTGTACACTGTAATAGTAGGAACAAGAGATGATTACATAAATCCTACTGTGGATGGATCGATAAGTTGGAGGAGTATCCAATAAGTGGATGAAGATTTAGAATTGGCATTTGACAGTTTGAAACAAGTCTCATATGAAGAATTTTGAAGGATATGTGCAACTGTCAGAGAAATTAGATGGGTTGGAACCAAAGTCAGAGAACACCCAGTATATGATGGTACCTCAGGACTTGACAATTTTCTTCTCAACATGGATGAAAAAGTAGAAGAGGATCAAAGGATCTCAGTACTAGATTTATCCCTCCAGGACACCCCCGCAAGATGGTGGGCCAATCATAAAGCATTACTAAGAAATTGGGATGATGTGAAGCAAGCTATCAAGTATAGGTTTCAGAGTAAGGAGCAGATGGAATCAGAGAGGAAAATAGATTTCCAAGTCACACAACTGTTCAATGAAGAATATGATCCTAAAGCACATATTGAATAGTGTGTGACGCAGTGGAAAGTTGCAGAAATACACTCTCGCTTCTGGGTTCAGGTATTTCCCCACTCACTAGGTCCAATCCTAAAATATTGGTTCATACATGAAGAAACCATAAGACAGACCAGTGACTGGTAGATGCTGGCAGATCATTTTTGCAAGGACTTCTCGTTTACAAGTAAGTACCCTAAGCTTGAAGTAGTCCTGAAAAAGATTAAGGAATTTCTTTTTACAGACAATAGTAATCAGAAATCAAACCTAGTGGTATGTGTGAAACATAGCCGAGAACTTCAGACTAATATTCACCTACCCTCAAACAAGAAGCCTATAAAATTCTATAAGATTAGCAGGGATTTAGAAATCCCAGATGATTTAGAGGAATTGAGAAACATAGCCATTAAAGAGACAAAAGGGAACAAAGAAATCTAGAACACCATACCCAGTCAAACTGACAGTTCCTATAATCACCCATTAAAGTTGCGCAAAGTCAATATAGGGACCACAGAACAACCCAAGATATCTATGGTGGGAGATTACTAGGATGAGAAAACTAGTGAAGAAATATAGAGTTTGTTGCGGGAATAGGAGGATTTGTTCCCAAAGACCTTTTCAGAGTTAAAGGGAATCAAATGAGTTATGGGGGAAATGAAAATTGAAATAAAACCAGGATCAAATCCTATGAGGCATAGACTATACCACCTTAACCCTAGAGTAAAAGAGAAGGTTAAGAAGGAGATAGACAAGATGTTGGAAGCCATACTTATTTTTGTAGTGGAAGAAGGAGAATGGGTCAGCCCAATAGTCATCCAAAGTAAGAAAGGCATAGAGGATATTAGGGTCTGTGTAGACTATAGAAGCCTTAACTATGCCTGTGTACATGACCCTTTCCCAACACCTTTACTAATGAGGTGCTAGAATAGGTTGTAGGGAACGAAGTGTACTCATTCATAGATGGATTTTCAGGATACCACCAAGTAAGGATTGTCAAAGAGGACAAAAAGAAGACCACATTCATAACATAATGGGGGTCCTTTTCATACAATGTGATGCCATTTGGCTTAAAAAATGCCCCTGAAGTTTTCTCCAGGATTGTAATAGCATCTTTTAGAGAGTTCATTCACAAGTTTATAGAGGTCTATACGGATGATTGGACGATATAGAGTCTTCTCAAGGAACATGTAGTAATGTTACGTCTGATGTTTGACACATGAAGAGAATTGCATATATCATTGAAACATAGAAAGTGTATATTTTGTGTACCACATGGAAATTTGTTGGGCCACATAGTATGTTGAGAGGGAGTATTGGTAGACCCAGCCAAAGTTGCGGTTATTGTGAATATGCCACCACCTACAAGTGCTAAGAAGTTGTGCTCCACATTGGGACACGCAGGATACTATCGCAGGTTCATCAGAAGATATGCAAACATCATTGCACCCTTAGAAAATCTATTGAAAAAGGCATGGAATCCAAAATGTGATAAATCATTCGAGACCCTAAAGGAGAAGCTCAGCACAACACTGATTCTGATATTCCCAAACTGGAAAAATGAATTTCACATCCACGTATATGATTTAGGTATTGCGTTAGGAGATATCTTAGTGCAACCTGAAGATGTAGCCATGGATCATCCTATCTATTTTGTGAGTCGGAAGTTGTCACAAGATGAGTGCAACTACACAATGACAGAAAGGGAGGGTTTAGCCATGATTTATGCCTTGTAGAAATTTAGACATTATTTGTTAGGTTCTCATTTTAAGATCTTTACTGATCATTCTACATTGAAATATCTAGTTAATAAACCTATGTTGGAAGGGAGAATTTGTAGACGGTTGCTATTATTTTAGGAATTCTTTTTTGAAGTAATTATTAAGCCTGTAAGATGCAACGTAGGACCTGATCACCTGTCTAGATTATAGTCAAGGTGAAGTGGTAGAGTAGTTGACGATCAGCTCCCAGATGCAGATTTGTTCCAGGTTGAGACCATACCAGAGTACATAGAGGACATCACAGTCTTCTTAAGTACATGGTACTTCCCAGAAACATATTCTGCAACCCAGAAACGCCATATGGTTGTTAGAGAAGTGGATGACCAGTTGATCGCAGAACAATTTTATAAATTGGGACTAGATAGTATCCTTAGAAGATGTGTCTTGGATCCTGAAAGACATGATATACTATGGGAATGCCACAACAGAGTTGCGGGAGGTTATGTAGGAGGAAATGCCACTACGCAGAAATTTATCCAAGATGGACTTTGGTGGGAAATGCTCTTCAAGGATGTAAAAGTATATGCTATATCATGTGATGTTTTTCAAAGAGTAGGTAAGTTGTCACGACGAGATGAGTTATCACTTCGACCAGTTTGATTTCTACAAGAATTTGAGAAGTGGGTAGTTGACTTAATTGGACCGATCAATCCCACAGCTAAGCATTCAAAAGATAGATACATTATTACTGCAAATGACTACCTTATGCGTTGGGCTAAGGCAAAAGATGTTGAGGACTTCTCTACTGATACTGCTGCTAGGTTCATTTTTGAGAATATTATCACTCGATTCAGATGTCCTAGGAGTCTAACCAGTGATCAGGGAGCTCATTTTATTAGTATCACTATAGAAAATATTACAACATAGTTCTTGATCCAACATCACAAAATAATTCCCTACCACCCGCAAGACAACAAAACAGTAGAAGCATTCAACAAGATTCTGGAGAGAGGGTTAGCAAAGGTCTGTTGTGAAAATTAGGAAGATTGGGATGAAAGAGTTCCAAGAGTACTATGGGCTTACAGGACAACCACAAAGAAACTCCACAGGTACACGTCATTCCATCTAGTCTATGGGAAGGAGGCTGTAGTGCCCGCATAATTCATCACTTTGAGTCTGTGCATTGTACAGATCACCCATATGTCAGAGGAAGAGTCAATTGCGTAGAGACTCATGGAGTTACAAGAACTCAAAGAGACCAGGATTTTAGCAGACTTCCATCAACCAGTTGAAAAAGAAAGGAAAAAATATTGGCATGACAGGCACATTAAAACTAAAGTATTTGCGCAAGGAGACAAGGTTCTACTCTATGACAGTCGATACCAGAAGTATTCAGGAAAGCTACGCATACATTGGTTGGGACCATTTATATTTGCGGAGATCTGACCTTCAGGAGCAGTCAGACTTGCGCAACTGGATGGTCTGCTGCGACCAGGATGTGTGAATGGCGCTTGCCTAAAACTCTATATGTATAAGAACTGAGATAAAAGGACTGTGTCTCTAGTCCAAAAGAGCATGTATAATATTTAAATTTGAATTTTCTACAATTTTTGTAAATTCAGTTAATAAAGTCGACGTGTGCAGTGTTGTGCCACGACATATAGTTCAATTCATTTTCTGTTTAAGTGTCGTTTGATGCAGAACTTCTTACTCAGTAGCACAGGATCAGAAGCATAAAGAATCCATTAATGAAAATCATTAATATGATGGGGACCCCTTTGTTGTTGGAGGGAGAACAAATCCAAATGCGATCTGATTTTATGTGCCACACGAACCGAGTCTAGTCACAACCTTTATTGCCATTATGGTACCCCATATGAATTCAGTTAATCCATAAAGTTGTGATACACAAAGATGCCATCAGTATTCGTATCGGGATTCCCACCTGTCAAACGAAAGGGTCTGAAATCGGCCATGTCCCTATCCAACTCGCACAAGTAAATGCCAAAATATCCTGATAGGATTTACCTCGTTAACCCATACTGTCGGATAAATCAGATCCAAGTTGCATCCATATGGTCATGATGAACAACAATTGTTTCGAAACTTTCCCATTAAGCCTGAGTATAAGGCTCTGAGAACTCGTCGTAGAACGCATTGTTTTCAAAGAACTTAGCAATTTATGAGTTCTATAGAGCAAGCCAGCATGTGCAGTTGTGAAACCCATAGTTTTGATCCCTAATCCTTCATTCATCGTAGAAATTGTGATAAATCATAGACCACAATGCTGAGAGTCATAGGAAGTTGAAGCACCATGTCTAAATATGCAGTACCAGACGAGCCCTGTGACCCCCGAGTCGAGGTCGTGGGTGATCTCAAGGGGAAGCTGGAGAAGATCAAGCTCCTTGATCTTGAATTAATAGAGCCAGTCTGTTCCTCTAGATGAACATATATGTCTTCTAGAGTATAGCTCCAGACAAGCTGGGAGGCATCCAATTCATGCCAAAACCAAAATCTATCAAATTATTCAACTCAACTATCTTGAACCTCAGAGACCTGTCAGTATTCGGTACCACTAGTGATGCTGGGAAGTGCACCAAATTCCTGATTAGCAAGGTGCATGACTGAAGTCTCTGGTTGTATAGGCGGTACCCAATCCATGTTGAATACATCCATCAGCTTACTAGACTGTCCCTCTAAGGCAAGGATGTGTCGAAAGGATTCCAGGGTCTCGGTAAGCACGACAAAAAGAAAGGAGAGCCCAACCTCTATGAAAGGTTCCACACTCAGAGGGGGGGGGGTGCACAGCCAAAATTGACCCCATACTACCAAAGATAGTCAGGACTGGCTTTTACATCATAGCCAACAAAGTTATGAGGTCATTTTACAAGGGAGAATGCATGCTAGATGCATTGTTAGTGGAAGACTTTTGCGTCAATGGTGCTATATTAAACCAGTGTAGTTACATACTGGATGAACTACTAGTGGCTTGTGAGGAATCCTAGGAGAAGGGAGGAAACTTCACCTATGGATATCTGTTGATGGAGTTCACAATGCTAAAATGGAAGCCACCTGTGGGAAGACCATCACAACTAGCAGACAAGGGGCACCTTGTGAAGATGTTTGTGCCCTGTCATTCCAGGACGGACTCAGAGAATAAAACTTTCAACACCATAACATTCTCCAAGTGGTACAATGGCCTGATTGATGCAATGCATAGGTTACACATTCCACAGGAGCTCCTTAATTGCAACACGAGGAATATCTCTTTCAACATGAACCAGCACCATACGTTTGTATGGCCGAGGCATGTTAATAGGGAGGATTTCCACTCGAGGATGCTACCATTCTACCTTGATGAGGAGGCCTTCGACAAAGAGGTAATGTCGTGGCTGAGAGTTAAATGCAACCCGCACAATTCAGGGGATCCACTATATTTTTCCTGTCAAGCTGTTGAATAAGAAAGGTAGAGAAGCAGGGGTAGGACTGAGCTTAGGATTAGATCCATAGAAAGAGGAATATCCATCATAGTCAGACTTTGAGGAGGAGGAGGAGACGCCGCCATTGGAGCACAAGAAAAGAACGTTGTCGATCTTCATGCAACTGCTAGAGAAAGTCATGTTGAAAGGGAAGGATGTCAATGAGATTCTGAGCGTTGTGTTCATTACTGAATCAGTGGTGAAGAAGTTCAGAACCGAGGTCTCACCGAGTAAATTTCAAAACCCCCAACCCCTTTCATCCATTGTCCCCCACACTTGCTTAGTGGTTAGAGAAGCCCCCATCATCCATATTCAGGACAACCCTAAGCCTAACACCCTTCCATCCACCACCATCACTGAGAATCCTCCTTCACCACCACAACCCCAATCGCCACCCCCATAAACCACCAGTCCACCCCAAACCACATATCTAGAGCTGATGCAGCTTGATCCCCTAGAGAAAGCAGAGAGAGAACTCCCAAAGACAACCCAAGAGTTTCCTGAGCCGAGACCAGAAGTTTCTGGTCCAAACCCCGAAGTACCAGAGCAGAGCCTATAGATGATTGGTCTGAACCTGGACATCCAAGACCAACAGATTGTGCCTTTTGTGCCGAAAAATGATACCCAAACACTGTAGGATCCACAAGCTCACATTACCCAACACATCCCCTCAATGATCAAGGTTGAGGGTGGCCAAGAAAGAACAACGTAGGAATAAGATGCAAGAAAAGGGTAGGAGATACCAGAGGTTCAGAAGGAACCAAAGTCAACATCTAGGCTTAGCATGAAATTTGTGCAGGGACAAATGGAGCTAGTTCTCCAAAACCCTCTGCAGTGCGTAGAGTTGTTACAACTCTGCCTGGCCAGAACAGAGGTTCTAACACTTCTACCATCAATGTTGAGGTTTAGGTCAGTGCCAAGACCATTCGCAGGGGAGGGGAGAAGTGGAGACTCCCTCAGAACACTCAACGACCAGTGGACTTCCATTGTAGAATCAAGCACCCAGGGACACAACACCGTCTTCCATTGACCTTGCACAGTGGCTAGCAACAATTTGGTTGGAATGATCAGAGCATCAATTGATCAACTAGAGCAGAGGCTCCAACAGGGCAAGAGGTCTGCCGAGGTTGCAAGGGAGGAAGTCTTCCTTGCGCAAGAATCCAAACAATAAGAGGAATAGGCCAAGGTCTAGGTCGAGCATAGAATAGAAAGGGTCTAAGAAAGGTTTGCTAAAGCCTGGCCAAAGATTCAGAAGGTCGCACCCCAACTACCCGAAGCCAGCGATGCATTAGAGACGAACCATCATATTGAACTGCACCAAGGAGCATGTCTCAATTGGCCATTCATGTTGAGCATCTAAAAGTGCAGTTTCGACAAAATTAGCAAGAAGTAGAAAAACAACCTCAGAAGCTACATGAGAATATAGAGAATATAGTACTGGAAGGCAACAATGCTTGAGCAACACTACATAAGCACACAACTGAGTGCACACAGATTTTCAAGGAAGTTAGCGATTAGATGGGCATCATCACTAGACACAACCATATCTTGGAGGATGTGTTCACTAGAATCCAAGTGTTGAATGAAGAAGTTGTGGCCACAATGGATTTGTTGGAGAAACAATAGAAGTCAACCAAATCCAGCAAGCGGACAACGAACTGAACACCCTATTCAAGGCACAATCCATAGCAAAGAAAGAGTTGCACAACATTTGGCCTATCATTTAGACAGTTTATATGCAAATGCATCAAGTTGATGCAACATAAGACTCTGAATGGAACTCGTTGGTCACATCCAAGCCCAAGGGATGCATTACAGATGCGACCCAACAGTTTGTTGTTGAGGTCTCACTCCTTGCCAAGAAATGGCAGGATAAAGTTGGAAGTTTCCAAGTGGTAAAGAAGTGGTCCTTGGAGTTGGTCCCAGAGTTGGGCTCTTCATTTGAAGAGGCAAAATAAGAGAAAGCGCAAGCAAAAGAGAAAAATAAAGAAGAAAAGGAGGACAAGGGAAAACAACAGTTTCTCTTGGAAGCTGTGAAAGAGTCGAGTACTTGACTTGAGGGAGAGTCAAGGTTTGTGGTTGGAGCCTATTGGGCCCTTCATTTTTTATAAGGAATTGCACACCTTTTGGCTTAGAATGAGTTATGCAAGCTTCAGAAGAAGCTGGACAACAAAGCAAGAAAAAGAAACATAAATCTGTTGCAAAAAGGATAGCGCAACACTAGCAAACAAAAAGTGGTTGCAACAAAACAAGAAAGCGTGCAAGAAAAAGCCAGGAGACACAACCTAGCTTATATATAGGGATGAATACGATTGTAAACGTTTGTTGTCAATTGGGTTAGTTCAGGTTGGTTGTTGTTGACTTTGGTTAGTTGGTATCACAAATGTAAGGTTTTGATCATAGTTAGTGTATATTGCTGAGAAGTCAGAGTTTTGAGTGTGAAATGTAATATGTACACCTTTTTGAGAGTTAGAACTCTGCGACATGAGTCCAGAGCCAAGATTCTGTAACAGAGTGATATTGTACATCTCAGAGTTTGTAATGGAGAAATAACTGAGGTTAATATATGAAGGAGGATCCAAAATTTCAAAATATGTTGTGTCTTTCTGTGTTTATCCTTAGGCATTATATCTTTACAGTATTTCTTTATGGTTTATGAGTTCCACATGATGTCTCTATGTTTGAATGCTTGTCCACAACATAAGTAGTTCCAGTTCTTTAGTGATTCAGGTGAGACTTCTTCTCTTCAGAGGGGATCAAAATGCCAATGCTCTAAACTAATCAGTACCTTTTGTTGGTCACCTGAGAAGGACCTTGGTCTGATCAAACTTGCGCCAACACGGGCTACCAGCCCGCCCGTTGGTAGTTCTTAACCCCTATGGCGCAAAGTAAATATTTAAATTTGTTGCATTGTAAATTCAGGTGGATAAAGGGTTGGGGCCTAGCCCCATCCCCTAGCGCTACCATGTAACCTTACCATGGGAACATATTCTTTGTATTGGCATGGTCAAATCCACTCCATCCAGCCCACGGTTCGGTGCTATACTATATGGCTGTACACTTATGACTCAGGCCTCCCAACTGTTAGAACGCGTAAAGGGGTTAGCGCTCGGTTGGTCAGGCTATCCCGTCGACTAGGGAACTTGACCAGGGGCTAGGGCTTACCACATGTTTCACGTGGAGGATTAGGATAGGGCCACATGGCCACACCTGCAACCAAGGGTTGAGAGCTAAGGGATAAGTGCCAGCACCAGCCTATACTAGGGCCACATGGAGGTGCACAAGTGACCATGAGCTTACGTGAAGGGGGATGCGCCCTAATATTTACCAATTTTGGGTTTTTATACCATACAATAAATTTTTTTAGTGATTTTTCAGTAGTTTTGGATGGATTTAGTCCATTTTTGGAGGATCTTGTGCCCTTTTTGAGGCCAGAGCTTGGGGAGAAGTTGGGAGTTTGTTTCCAACTTCAAGTCTATATAAACCAGAGGTTCTTGAATCCATAGGAGAGGTTCAAAATAGGGGAATTTTGAATAATTTCAAAGCCAAAGCCATTTTTATGCAGGGAAGCCATTAAGGAGAGAACCTTTGCAGGCCATTTCTGGGAGCTTCGTTCATCCGTTTTCAATGCCGTCAGTTTTGTTGGATTCTTGAGATCTGGTAGAACACAACCAGATTAGTTTGTAATCCATTTGGAACTTTTATGATGTACTTTTGAAGCTTTGAACATTGTAATATACTAGATATAAAAAGTATGTAGAACATAAATAAAATGCTAGAAATGGCAGAATAACAATAATATAACCAACATAATCTCCACAATAACACATAAATGATATAAGAACAACAACAAAAATAGCACTTTGATTCATAA
>JZKD02S2136318.1:353294-364382 GCA_000966675.3 Picea glauca
TAGAGGAAGATCCTTCTAGAAGTGGAAGCTTCTATTAGGTCTTCTTACATCCGCCTTATTCTATTTTATTGAAAGGCCTTATTAATATTGACCTTTATTACATCCGAATACATTGTTCTACCTATGTTCGGGTTATGACCCTAACAGGTACACCCCACTAATAGATGTCCTTCTCTTCCCGAGTTAAACAATATGATCCAACTCCCTCGAGAAATCACATCGCTTGCCTTTTCACCAAGCACATCTAGTACCACTACAACATCCTCCACTACAAGTAGTAAAGGGGTGAAAACCAAATTCTCTTGTGCCATCTGTTTAGAATATGGCCACTACACTCATCATTGCCCAACTCTACCTCAATTTTGCCAGACACTATTGACAGTATGCCAAACCTTTCAGCAAGTTCCCTCTCCACCACCACTTTCGGGTACCCATGTCACCGACATTCATTATGTCTCTTCCTCAGTCCCTGAACAAATGAGATGCCCTTGCGCCCTCTGTGACTCATTAGCTCACTTCACATACATGTGTCCTTTAATTTTGGCATACCAAGGTCGTCATTCAACCCCTATTCAACCACATCCAACCACCTCACCACTGGTCTTGCCCTCTCTACATACTATCAACATCACCTCTCTTGAACCCGAGTCACTTCCCACCCCTATATGTTTCATAGATAGACTGTCTGAGGATATTCCTCCAAATCCTACCAATTCTTCAGTTCATTTCCCATAGGAAATATTACTCCCTACCACAATTTATTACCCACAGTGTCTGGACATTTGGTTTATGTCAAGGAGCCATTGCACAATGGTTGCGATATCCCCCCTACATCTTCACCACTTGAGGACAATCAAATTGTGACAGTCACCCATGTCACCTCCCCAGATCTCTTGTATTCTCGCATTTTTCACTACGACGAAGATATCCTGGAGGAACTCACTACCCCCGATTTCCCATGGAATGCTTTTCATCACCGAGCACTTTTTCTCTCAAAGGAAGCCTTTGACCCTCCTAGCCAAGCCTCCGTATTTGCAATCGAAACCAAGGATTTTATTACTTCAGGGCATATAGACTGGTTCAACAACCCTATATGTGCCCCATATTATTTTGAAGAAGGCAACATGGCCAATATCTCCCCCACCGTCAAAATCAACATTTTCATTAAATCGGGAATCATAGAAGAAATCACCATTGGCACCACATACTCCCTCGAGGAACTCATAACTTACAAAGCTCTATTTCAAGAATACCAAGATATTTTTTCCTGGTCATATACAGAGAAGCCTGGCCTCGATGCTTCTATATTTGAACATCGCATCGACACATGGACATATATCGCCCTAGTTCGTTAAAAACAATGCCCACTTCACCCATCCAAAGTTGCATCTATCAAAGCCGAAATCGGCAAGTTATGCGTTGCTGGGTTCATTTACCCCATTGCGTATACCTCATGGGTTTCAAAACCCATCCGCGTTAACAAAAAACAAGGCACCATTTGACTTTCGTGATCTCAACCATGCTTGTCCCAAAGACAATTTTCCAACCCCTTTCATTGACCAAATTATTGATGACTGTGCTGGCCACGAGGCATTGTCCTTCATGGATGGGTTCTCTCGCTACAATCAAATCCAAATCCATCCAACAGATCAATATAAAACCACTTTTACTACCCCATGGGGTACTTTTTATTATCGTTTCATGCCTTTTGGACTAAAAAACATAGGTGCTACATTTCAAAGGGCCATGACTTATGTTTTCCATGACCTTGCTCGCATCATCCTCGCTTATTTGGATGACCTCATTGCTTGATCCAAGAAACAAACCCAACATTTAGATGAATTACGCATCATTTTTCAACGATGTCACCAATACAATATCCTCTTGATCCCCCTCAAGTGTGTATTTTGTGTCACTGCTAGACGCCTTCTTGGGTTCATTGTCTCCCAACATGACATCGCAGTGGACCCCCACAAGGTCCAAACTATCACATAAATTCCACCACCTAGGAATTTGCACCAACTGCAGAGCCTACAAGGAAAAGCTAACTTTTTATGTCACTTTGTTATAGATTACACCACTCGTGCAGACAGTTTCCTCCACTTACTGCGTCATGATATCCCATTTCGATGGGATGAACATGCTCAAACCGCTTTTGATGATTTGAAAGAGGCCATATCCAATGCCCCTTTGATTATTCCCCTGGACTATGATCGTGATTAAATCCTCTACTTGTCAGCCTCAACCATCTCAATAGTAGGAGTCCTCATCCAATTAGGGGAGGATGGACGAGACCATGTCATTTACTACATCAGTAAAAATATTTTAGGTCACCCGTGAAACACAATCATGATGAGAAACTATCCCTCGCAGTTGTCCTCGCGGTTCAAAAATTGCATCACTATATCCTGCTTCGAACTACCAAAGTCATAGCAGATTCCAACCCCATGCAGTACTTACTTAGTTGACGACAGATTAATGGAAAATTTTCCCAATGGATCGTCATCCTTCAATAATACGACCTAGAGTTCTCAACTCCCAAAAGCAAGAAAGCACTTGTCTCGCCAAACTCATTACAGTGTTTCCCTCAGACACTAAAACTTCACCCATCAATATGGATTTTCCTGATGAACACCTCTTCTTGATCCCCTCGGATGACCCCTGGTATGGCGACCTTCTCGTATACCTTCAAACAGAGAATTTTGGGCATCATCTCTCTCTCGACGATCATTGGCACATTCACCATCAATCCCCTCAATACCTCCTCATCGGTGATGTCTTATACCAACGTGGGGTCGACACTATCCTCCCTCGATGTCTGACTATTGACGAAGCCAATAGAGTCTTGAACGATTTCCATAGTAGTTCTTGTGGTGGCCACCTCTCAGGTATGTCCATCGCCCAAAAAATAATTTGCGCAGGATACTTTTGGCCCACACTATTTCATGACTGCATCCACACTGTCAAGTGATGGGACAAATGCCAACTCTATGCAAACAAAGCATGCACGCCACCCACTCTTTTACATCCAGTCATCACCACCTGCCCCTTCTACAAATGGGGCATATACTTCATGACTTGGAATCCTCCATCCAGTAATGGACACAAGTACATCATTGTGGCCGTAGATTACTTTACTAAATGGTCTAGGTCGATGCCTACCTTCAACAATACCGCTGACACAACCACGCATTTTTTCTTTAACCACATCCTTACCCACTTTAGAGTCCCACTACAGTTAGTATACGATGATGGTAAACACTTTGAGAATGAGATATTCACAAAACTCTCCTCAAAATTAGGCTTCCCATGATTTTGCCTCCCCATACTACCCTCATTCCAATGGACAGGTTGAGGCTGTCAACAAAGTCCTCAAAACCATGCTACAATGTACCTTCAACAAAAATAAGACCAACTGGCATCATATGTTGTTTTCATCATTATGGGCTTATCGCATGATAGTAAAAAATGCCACCAATTTTACACTATTCTACCTCGTCCATGGGATCGAAGCCACCCTCCATATCGAGTGAGAAATTCCCATGTTACGCACCGCCATCGATCTATTACGTGACACTGCTCCAATGGAGCATTTTTTGTTGACTTTAGATTCGTTGAATGAAGATCATCGGTCTTCATTACAAAACAATGAGGCAGCTAAAAAATGGTCCAAATCCACCTTTGACCTCCATGCCAACCTTCGTTCATTTAACGAAGTAGATCTCATCCTATCCTACAATATCACCCATGATACTCTCAGTCATGGGAAATTCGAATCACTATGGAATAAATCCTGCATTGCCTCACTAAATGCATGTACATCTTGGCTTCTCCAGAAGGATATCCTCTGAAAGAACCCATCAATGGGTTGTAGTTAAAGAAGTTTTACGCCTAAGCGTAGCCATTCTACACTAGGTGTTTTCTTTGTACACATTTGTAGAGTTTTTAGTCTTATTTTTTTGCCTTCACTCCTCATGTCTGATCTACCATCATGCTATTGATAGATGCATCCTCCTTCGACCTACCACATCAGTTATGCTGTCGGTGCTAGCCACTGGACATAGAATCTCACTTCAGTCACTTGGGCCCTCTACACCCCCTCACATGAATTGCTCCACTCCAACGGCATATGTTTGGGCTCATCCACCAACAACCAAGAAAAATATGTTACTTTCATTGGTCTCCTTGCCGAGGCCAGTCATGGCCACACACATCACCTTATCATTTTATTAGATTCCCATCTTGTCATTCTGCAACTCAACAATGTATATCGTGTTCGCGATCCTTGCCTCTTTCACAAATGCCTGCAAGTTAGACTCTTATCTCAAAACTTTGATTCAATAACATGTACACATATTCCACAATAATTTAATCAAATAATAGATAATATGGCTAACCTAGTGTTAGATTTGCATTTATCACATCAAGAGATCATCACATATACATAAGAATCATACATCGATCACACCATATAGATTAGACATCATCAACCATAAAAAACATAAACACATGTAGACATAACAAAGAGCCAATGAGATGTATCCATATATATATATATATATCCTCCAAAATGTCATAAATGTTTACAAAATACAAAATATACATCGGCCGTAGGCCAGTGAGTCCCCCCACCCCTATAGGTACAAAATGGGTACCCCCTACCCTATACAAAATGGGTATCAACTACCCTATACAAAATGGGCTCGCAAGCCTATAAAAATACAAACACCAGCACTCATGGTGCCCCCAAATCTCCTCCCCCAAGGTCCTCTATCAGCTAGAGGTGCCCCATGAGCTGGGGGTCCTCTAGGTCTAGGGGGAAACCGACCAGTCATCGCTGACCCTGCTACAACTGCTCGACGGATCAAGGTCCGCCACTCTACTGGTACACCAACACACTACTCCGGGACCCTATCATCTTGGAGTGGGTCCACATGCCCTCCACCACACACTAAAGAACCTCCTTGAATCAACGACGAAGGTCCTTCATCCCCCCTCCAGCCTCTACCTGCAACTCATGTGTTGGTCCAACACCAATGTCATCAAATATATGCCTCTAACCTACCCTCGGCTCATGTGATGGACCAACACAATCATAATCTCTCCTGTGTCGTTGTCCTACCCACGATGGTCGCACTAGCCCCTGGAAATCTGGCTCTCCGACCATCTTAGCCTCATGGCTTCAGGGTGCCACATCTACAAACACAAAAACCAAATATAGAGTCAGCATCCATATATACATAATCATATGATACACTATCAAAATCACAAAACATAAATACACAAACATACCTCTCTCGTCCCAGTCCTCCCCAAGAGGTATCACCATGTCTGGGTCGTGCTTGTAGTCCATCCCACCATATAGATATTGTAGTATTACTTGTGGCATATGACTCCACACATGTGCCAAAGTGGTCGTGAAGTAGTGGCCACCCTCTCCCCCCATGATGTGCCAACACCTAGGCCCACCGCATCAATTGCGGCTTCTACGACCCTGAAGGCACCAGCAAAATCCTCGGGCGCAAGAGGGGCACCCTCTCCATAAAATAGGCCACGAGGATGGATCCAAATGCAAAATCACCAGAGTCAGTGGTATGAAACTGGTGAATTTGCCCCATCATTCTGGAGTACAGCAACAACCCCCTGGAAAAAAAGTCCCCATCTAGGACCCTCTCTACAATCCTTAGCTGACCTCCCATGATCTGTTGAGTAGCCAAGGATCCATAGATCCTAAAAACTATGGTCATGATGCAATGAGGCAAGATCTCATCCATAGCCTTGATACATATAACAAAACACGACATCGGGTTTGGTCTTGAATAGTAGTGTCATGCCATATCCACCAATATCACATCCTTCGGTAGCTAGGGTTGAGCAGGGAAGGCCATCCCCCGGAAGGGGAGCCTTGTCAGAAAATACACATCCTCCATAGATGAGAGTGTCAATAGATGTCCCCTAACAATGAAGCACTGCAAATCAATGCTCCACATGGATATCAGATAATGAAGCAAGAACTACTGCGACCATATCAAAGGGAAATTGAAGAACTTGAGAAACTCACAGGCTTCCAAGTGTTTCCAAATGCCTGGATACTCTTTGACCACCTCTCGGAGGCACTCCTAGTATCGATCCCTCTAGTGGACTAGCATAGTGACTCTCCTATCATAAGATAATCACCTGCATCCATACAAAAACACTTGGTCAACCCTCATCATTCATTAAAAATATAAAAAAAAAATCAAAATTTCAACCACCCTTAGCTTCGCCTCCAGGGCGCGACTTTCACCCACACATGTGTGTGCCTGTTCTTCACACAGTTGTGCACTAATGCGCATCTGTCTACAAAACAACTGTGCATCAATGCACAATTGTCACCCCGACAAATGTGCACACATGCTCACCTATCCTCTACACAACTGCGCACTGATGCACAACTGTCTGAGAAAAAACTATGCACAATGCGCAACTATCATCTTAATAGGAATGCATCTATTGCATGCATGTATATCCTTCCCCCCCGCCTCTATGCGCATATGTGTCAAGAAAACCACACATTTTGTATGGGATAGGGAATTATACCCACGCTTATGAGCACGGTTATTCTTCCTAATCCCACGCATTAGTGGGCCCACCCCTAAACCTACCATTGTATGACCATCCGTACAATCCTAAACCCAAAACTAAGAAATTCATGCTATGCAGGAGGATGGAACCACTAACATGAATCTTTCAACTCCTGTATCGGTCGACTCGAGCTCCTATAATCTCTAAAACTCCTCCAAATATGCTTGTCCAATCTCTATAGCGATAGGTACAAATGAGGTGGCATTGTGGGCCCACCATCCATATATAGTCCCCTTTGCCAAACTTCCACACTCAGTTACAAAAGCTTAGAGCCTCTGTTTCCAAATCTGTCTTCAGCCACAGGATCATGGTCCCACCATCTACACAGTCACATTCCCCGAGTCATCATCTGAACTTGGCCCCGAGGGAGCATTTTTCTCACATCAGGTCTAGGTACGCATGCTCATGTTCAAAATTATCAAATAACTATTATATGTTGTTTATCATTAGATATTGTTCACATTAGGTATTCAACTTTTCATGTGTGCAGATACTTGGTCATCACAAGAAGCACAACCCCTTTAGGTATATGTTCGACACTGGCATGTAAACATTCCCTCTGAATATCAATTGCATCTTCGAGTCACACCCTCCGACGTTTACCTTTAGGGTCCTTGCATCCGGCTCTACAGTATCATCACCTCTGTTGCACTTTGGTACTGTCACTTAGTAGCATTCTCCCCGACATGAGTTTTCCCATTCATAGTTCCCCTTGACAATTTGACACTCATGCTACTTTCAACCCTAGGGATGGGAGTCTTGATAGTCTTATGGACTTCTGAGAATAATCCGCATACTTCTTCTCATCACATTGCTAGCTTTCCCAATGGACTCCTAGGTTATCTCATATTAGTTCTATTTGACTACACCGCTGTAGTATCATTATCCCTCCATCTCATACACCATTAGTTTTTCCATCTATATATTTCCCTCCATTCATTTGCCTCATACAGAAACCCACCCATGGGGCCCCCACCCTCTGTCAGTTCTCTTTGCAAATTGTGCCCTCATAGACCAAGCCATCTCACACTGGGGCACCCATTTTGTATTACCCATTTTATTTATTTGGTAATTGTAAAAAAACCTTTGTTTCCAACAGTTACTAAGATTTTTTTCATCACCCTTGATGACCTTCTTTTCCCCACAATGCAACCCATGTCTCCCTTGGTTGAGGCATCCACTCTTTTTTTTTTTTCATTTCGACATCATTCATGAACCCTGAGAATCCCAAGTCCAAGAACACATGATCTGTAATTTTTTCCACTTTTTTATCCTCTAGCACAGTTTAACCCCATATCTAGTCGTCCCCCTGACACTAGATACAATTTTACAGTTGTTGCCACTCACCCTTCAAACATACACCCAACCAAGGGCAGTTATGAGTCTCACCACACCTTGACTTCATTCATGTTCCCTATCAGTCCCTGATCTTATTACCGTAGATTTCATGAAGCCCTTTGCTTATTGGAGTCACATCTCCCTTTCTGTCGACATCAACACAGTTTCCAGAAGGGAGACAATATCTTGACTCTCATTACCTTTACAATGAGGAGTCTTGGATGACACATAGAGAACCATTATTTCTCCTTGATTCCATTGACCCCCATAACATTCGACTTCAACAATATCTCATGTTACAGTGGGTCTTACTATGTGACTATTGCAGTTGTTTTATACCAGTCGAAGACCTCTGAATTTGTTAGGTCATCAATGCCTACGAGTCATCGACCCTTATTACAGGTGTCCTTGCCTCTTTTCAGAGTATGTTCACCATTCATAATTTTCATTTGTCGTTATCAAACCGTCCTGAAGGGCGCTTCATTTATCTACATCTTCATACAACTTTAGTTATTGTCTTACATTTTGAGTTACATGACACGAGCATGGGGCATGTGTGCCTCGTTTGTATACATATTTTATTTTTTCTACCTAGAGAAATATTTGGATCCCAAAGTTTCCCCTCTCCCTCAGAAGGATCGCTATTGCAGTTCCTCTCAACACTCTTCATTACAATGGAACTCTCAGTAGAAGAAACTTTGATGTATTTTGGCTATATGTATGCTCCTAACCTCACACATCAGGGGCATCTGTTATCACTGAAATTTCGTCCGCAACATTTCACACAAATGGTTACAGAAATATAGCAATGCCAACAACAATTAGTTCAACTTCAGCACCAAAATTCATTTAAAAAGGAAAAAACCATACAATTGGGAAAAAATTGACATGCGCAAACTCACTAAAGGAAGCACACACATAGTGTGCGGGCCAATGAAGCTCGTAGAGTGCACAATGCTTCATATGCATGACTATGTACGAGAAAAGCCACACACTCCTATGAACAACAGATTTATGGTTCTTGTCACCCCCCCAACCACTTATGGACCAACTCCCAACTTGATTTGACCTTCAAATTTGAGTAAAATCTGAATGGGGGTTGGTCAAAGACCAAAGGGTGCCCTAAAGGGCCCCTTGTTCACACTAAGAACCATTTTAATTTTTCATTGAAGAAATGCTATAAATGGAGGCCATGGGTGCACTAAGAAAAAAAGATCTTCATAGTATTGTTATGCTGCCTCAATTCTCCCTTGAGAATCCTCTTTTCTTCTAGGAGTATTCAAGCATCATTACAATAGGCCATTCCACTCACCTCCTGAGGGAATGGGCATTGATTTTCTTCATCATTTTCCATTTTTCTTCCATTGTAGGAAGAGCTATCCATTAGGGAACTCAAGATCCCTCCCAAGGAGGAAGAGGGGACTCATAAGTCCTCATTTATATCCATAGTGTTTTTCCAACTAATATAGTTATCCATTGGTGGCATAATCTTGTTCATTGGTTGATTGTTTATGGTTTGAAGTTTCTTATACATTCTATTTTTAATTTCCTTAGTTGTTTTAGTTTTTTTAATTGTTTATTTCATGTGTTTGGCTTTTTTAACCCACTCACTAACCTTTGTCTTGTCTAACATGCCAAACTAGGCATGAAAGTGCTATTGTTTTTCTCACCCAAGTGACGAAACAGGCAGAACATCCACAACAAGTGATACATCGAGGCTTGACATTAGTCCATATCCCAGAAGGAACACTAAAGAGAGTAAGTGATGAGGATGCAATACCACTTAACAATTGATTAATGAGTCAGGTAACTACACGATCAACTTAGGCCAGATCTAGCATCTCACTGATATTTTCTTCCCCCCTCACACAAATCTTTATCATGAAGATCATCAATTGGAATATTAGAGGCCTGAATGGAAGATCCAAACAAATGATTCTTCACAACTGTATTAAGTCTAAGGAACCAGACATTTTCTAGTTACAATAAACCAAATGTGCAGGAGAAATAATAGAGGAACTATTCAAAATATGATGGCATCACTACAAATTTGTGTAGACTAACTCGAAAGGGGATGTAGGAGGTCTGGCCATCCTCTAGAACCCTACCATAGTCATTGTTTATTAGGCCCTCTCCACTGTTAGCATTCTCACCGCTCATTATCAGGCCATTGACTCTAACAAATATGGAGTAATCATGAATGCCTGTGGTCCTCAAAGAAGCAAAGAGAAATATCATTTCCTCAATATAATATCCTATCTAGAAGAATTAGTAGGCCACAAGTGTTGGATCTTAGGAGGTGATCTTAACATAATTCTCACTCTAGAAGAAAAGAGAGAAGGCACGAAGCATCTAGACCAAGATAGAATCATGCTTAGGGACCTCATTGATTGCCACAGACTGGTGGAAATTGAAAGTAGAAACGGCCCCTTCACTTGGTCCAACCAGCGTATAGGATCCCAACAAATAACATGCAGGATGGATCCCTTTATAATCTTAAAGAACATTATGCTAGAAGGACCTTTGGTGGCAGCCCCTCGCTGTTGGGTTACTAAGAGGGGGGGTGAATCAATAATAATGTAATTATAATCCTTTTTTTTCAAATGATATCCAGCTTCAAATGGAAGGAGGCTCCAACCCTCTAGTTTCTCAAGCTACAACCTAAGGGAAGCTCCAACTCCCCAATTCTATGGCTACAACTAGAAGGAGGCTAAAACCCCCAATGTTCTCTGACTATAACCGGAAGGTGGCTACAACCACCTGTCCTTGCCCCATCCTGCCACCCTGAAGTAGACGTAGAATGATGGAACCACTATCACACTATCACTGTGAGATATACCACTGTAAGCCTGTTCCAATAAATCTGAACCATGCATCAACCATGCATCAACCTATACCTCAACCTGTAATCAACCTGTACCATAAACAAGTGCATCAACCATGCACCAACCTATTACCAAACAATCTATAATCAACCTGTACCATAAACAATTGCATCCAACCATGTATTGAGTATGTACCAATCATGTGTCAACTACTCATCAAATATGACTCATCAATATGTACCAACATCATCAACTATACACCTCATGTATGTGCCAACTCATCAACTACTTGTCTCAACCA
>JZKD02S2136318.1:373169-393431 GCA_000966675.3 Picea glauca
TCACTTTATTATTTACCTTTTAAAATCTCTTAAACCTCTTTGACTACTTTGACCTTTTGGGGCTTCTAGATGACATATGAGGGTCCTCCAACTTCGTAAGGTCATAACTCTCAAATCGTGAGGAGTTATGTGACATTCCACATACCACCAAAAATCACATGACAAGAACTATCCATATAGGATAGTTTCCCTAAAAAATCCATTGTCCTTCATCTCATTATTCCACAATTAATCATGGGTTCTCTTACTCTGCAAAGCGTCTTCCCGTGAGGGCTTTCACCATAAGGGGACCACTTTGGATTTCATCCATATTTACTTCTTAGAAACCAGGACAAAACAATAATGAGTCATATTTACATCAAACAATATAATCAACACTATCCTCCCAAAATAGGGGTCGGATCACTCACCAGTCCAACTTTGGATGGACACGATAGATAATCCTAAATTCAAACCCTTTATGTTTGAAAAATTATGGTTAACCCATCTAGAATTTCCTGAGCTATCCCGCACTTGGTGGGAAAATGCATAAATCATGCATGGCACAAAGATGTGCCACTTTCAATGGCGAATTTTTTTTTTAGGAAACAACTTTTTCATTGGAATAAGAATGTCTTCGACAACATATTTCGATAGCATAAAGCACTTGATCAATGACTAGAGGATATCCAATGTGAGACAATTTTATCATGTTACATGGAATCCCAACAATAATATGAAGAATACCTAAGGAAACATCTTGAAGAATGACACAAACAGAAGGAAATTATATGGAAACATAAATCTCGTGTGCAATGGCTCAAGTAGGGAGAAAGGAACACAAATTTCTTTCATTGATCCATGATCCACAGGCACTACATTAATCGCATCACAAAACTCAAATATGCTCAAGGTAACACAATCATGAACCATGAAGAAATAGAAACAAAGATGGTAAATTATTACAAGGATCGCCTCTCAAAACCACCCATTGATGTAACTCAAACTATTAATCGCATCACTCAACATATTCCAGCTCTAATCACTCCTGAAAAGAATAAGTCCTTGATGAGACCTATCACGCAGGTAAAGGTGGATCAAGCAATCAAGGACATGCCCCCAAGAAAATCCCCTGGGCCAGATGGATTCACTACAGATTTCTTCCACCACTGCTAACAAATAATTTGAGAATAGGTTTTTAACTTGGTAGAGGAATCCCGCACTTCAGGCCAAGTTATCCCTTCCCTAAGTTCCACGTTTATCACCCTCATTCCCAAGGAGGAATGAGTTACTAACCCAAAGAACTTCAGGCCTATAGTGCTCTGCAATGTCATCTACAAAATCATCAACAAATTCATTTCTCTATGACTCGAACCTGTTCTCCTCTTCATCATCTCCAAGGAAGAATCATGCTATGTGGAGGGTTGAAAAATCATGGACAGTGTCATTCTGGTTCATGAGGTCATCCACTTGCTCAAGACTACTCGAACCCCATGTATTCTTATCAAACTTGACCTCTCAAAGGATATTGATAGACTAAGATGGAACTATGTGAATTCTCTCCTTTCAGCCTTTGGATTCAACAATGATTGGATAATGAAACTCACCTCCTCCACCTTTTTTTCCATTCTCGTTAACGGATTTCCCTCAAAACTCTTCTCCCTTACCGGAGGCATTCAACAAGGGGACCCCATTTCCCCTTTTCTTTTCATCATCATGGCTGAAGGTATAGGACGTTACATCAAAACATCAATTCTTGATGGCTCTCTTCAAGGTATCCATCTACATGGGCTGCAACCTGCTACCTCCCATAGCTAGTTTGTGGATGACACCATGTTCATGAATTCTCCCACCACACAGGAATCCATTAAGCTAAAAATCATCCTCAATGACTTTAGTGAGGCCTTTGGCACTTCCTCCAACTTGGAAAAATCTCACCTCTTCTTCTTCAACACTCCCCTTGCAATTCAACTCCACAACCCTCGCCTTCTAATCGTACCAAGAAGCTCCCTTCCATCCCATTACCTGAGAATCTCCCTTTTAGACTCGGTTGCTTGCAATTTCTCCTAGGACTCCCTTATCCTCTCACTATCCAATAACCTCTGGACCTTCAGATCCCTCAACCTCCCTTCCTGAATAATCCTCCTAAATTATGTGCTTCAAGCTATCCATCCCTACAAGTTCTCTACTTTGGCTGCACCAATTTTTTTTATCAAAAGTATAAGGAACCTACAGAGTAAAATCCTTTGGAATGGACACGATCCTAGGAAAAAACTGGCCTTATTCAATTGGGACAAAGTCTACAAACCAAAATCCTTGGGAGGATTAGGCCTTCGTGACCCAAGCAAGATAAATAAAACCATAGGGGAAAATATTTGGTGGTGTTGGCTCAAATATCCAGCTAAACTATGGGCCAAACTATGGAAGCAAAAATACACTCGGCACACCCCACATGTACATATCATTCAGTTGGAAGATAATCTACAAGGCTCTAATATATGGAACACAACATGGAAAAATTGGCCACTCATACATGCTCATGATTTTTGGGAAGTTCGAAATGGTCAAAATGATTTGTTTTGGAAGGAATCTTGGCAGCAACTTCCCCCATTGCAAACAATGGATAGCCTTCACCCCTATCAGGATCACATGAAATAATTGGAGATCCTAAAAGTTGCAGACCTATGGCTTGACGTCTCTTTTCACCCCCCTTGGCGCAGCTGGAAAATTCTCCCACAAAACCTCCACACACCAGCAGACTATGATCTACAACAATGGTGAGACATGGTAATCCAAAGGAATATTTGCATCAGTGAGGATCTATACATTATTCATTGGGGGTACAACCCCACTGGAACTTTCACAATCAAAGAGGGTTATCATATACAGGAAAATTTCGACAACCATCTAAAAGAGTGCCTATGGAACATCATTTGGAAACCAAAAATATGGATGAAAGTATCCACCTTTTTTTGGCTCTTAGTCCACAGAGGAAATTCTCAATCAATTCCCTAGTAGTGGGATAATTTGGGATCAGGATTCTAAAATTATGAGAAAAACCAATAGAGAAAGGAAAAGTATCATAAATACCATCAGAAACTAGGGAAATGAGGTCTACAAAATCCTAATATTGAATAGAATTTTGAAACTCCTGCCAAGATTCATTTTCTGACAACCTTGGAAAAAAAGAAATAGATGAATATTCCATTCCTAGGCCTCTACCCCCTCTCTCCTTTGGTCCAATATCCTTAATAATATTAAGGAAACCATCTAATCCCATCCCTGGACCGAAGAAGAATTTCCCTCTGAGCCTAATGAATATTCCATCCTTTCCACTTGGAATTTAATATTACCCATGAACCCCACCATACTGAACCCTCCCCCAAACTCCTCCCCATCAAGCCCCTCCACTTGGAATCCCTCTCAGGTCTTCCACAAAGTAAATTTTGATGGTGCTTCTATTGTCATGTTTACAGGCAGGTGTGCTTGTCATTGATGGCAAGATCAGAGTATGTAGCGATGGAAAAACAGGGACAACGTAAGCCCGGGAGGAGAAGCGACAGAGATCTTTGGATCCCATTGAGAATTCCTGATGAACATCAAATATGAGCCTGAGGTCCAACTGGCATTGGATCCAGGAGAACCTTCACATTCTTTAATGAGCAAGGTGAAGTAGGTTTACGAAATCCCGAAGGAAAGAGGACAGTTTTGGATACCGGGAGTTGGAAGAGTCGATACTCTTCATCATCAGGAGTCCCAGAATTGTGAAATGCAAAACACTAAAATCCTGAAACCAGGAGGAAAGTTTCAGATACCAGGAGTTGGAAGAGTCAAGAATCTTCATCATCAGGAGTCCTGGAATTGTGAAATGTGAAACACTGAAATCCTGAAAGTAGAAGGATAGTTTCAGACATCGGGAGTTGGAAGAGTCGAGACCCTTCATCATCAGGAGTCCTAAAATCGTTAAATGCGAAACCCCAAAAACTTGAAACAGGCACATCGACCAGAGGTTCGGATACCGAGAGTTGAAGGAGTCAAGAATCGAGACTCTTCAACACAGGAGTCCCCAAGTGTTGAAGTGCGAAAATCCGAAAAGCTGACCTGACTCCATTTTGGAGTTTCATAGATCGAGACTTGAAGGTGTCAAGAACTTTCACATCAAGAATGTCGAAATTGCAATATGAGAAATCGTGAAGTGATTTGGGCCAATAGATCCATGAGGTGAATGTAGAAGACCATGTCAGAAAGGACAGGTGGAAGAATATGACACGTGTCATGATCAGACAACAACAAGTGTCAAGTTGATTTGGCATTTTAGGCCACTGGAAATCACAATTCTAAGTGACATGTGGAAGCCACTCAGATCATGACATGTCATCGAGTGATGCAAGACTGACCTCTCTCTGGGCGTTTTTAGCTCCATCACTACCCCAAATTCCCGAAGGATGAAGTCCTGGGGTAGAGGATATTTGTCCAATCACCACGAATCATGGACCATTGATCTAGAGATCGAAGAGCTGTAGAGAAGAGCTCGAGTCGGCAAGATCCATTTCGGAGTTTTAGGGATTGGGCAATGGAGCATAAAGAAATCCTCACATCAAGGATGTTGAAATACCAAATTGCGAAATCGTGAAAGTGTCTTATGGATAAGCGCTTGAACATCGATGGTGGTCACATTGTCGAAGAGCTGTAGAGAAAATATTGAAGTGGCAAGCTCCATTTCGGAGTTTCGAGGACCGTGACTTGGAGAGTCGAGACGACTCATCACGGAATCTCTAAAATGTGAAAGTGTGAAATACACTTTTGGTGTAGGCTATAGTCACAGCCGTTGGTTACATCAGTAGAAGATGGGGGAAGGAGCTAGTGAAGACAAGCTCCTTTTCAGAGTTTCAGGGATCGGGACATGGAGTGTAACAAAATCTTCACCACGGTGATCCCGAAAGGCCGAATTGAAAAATGGAAAAATAAGCACGAGACCCATCATTTATGATCCAATGGTGCAGGTTATTCATAAATATGATCGAAGGGCTATTGTTTCTCTTCACAATTAATCGATCATTGGTGATTCAGTTGCTGAAGATTTCTTTGGAGGTTCACAGTGTAACTGCTAGAAACCACTGATGGTTTTTGCCAGAGGACTCGAAGATACTTCTGTGTGATTTCCAAAGAAGCTGAAGAATTTCGAGGAATATTCTAGTGGAATGAAGACTTTTTGTGGAGGAAATTGACACAGGGATGAGCATTGAATCCTGTAACTGCAACAGAGAGGATGAGCTCGACTGTGACAAAGAAGACAAAGAGTCTTGACTGTTGGAGAGGCTAAGTAATCTCAACATAACACCCAGTGATGATGGGCACATGGGTTTAAGAGCTAGAGAAGCTGAAGAGTTGAAATGATGAACAGGCAGAGCACTCAACATGAAGAGAATGAAGAAGCATTGTGCACAGCACATGCAGAAGGTGCACAGAGACTATAAGAAGGCAAAACAAAGAAGAGATGGTTGATGTTGTTGAGAGGGCTTCAAGAGTGTAGAATGAGGAGTGTGCAGTAGCTGAAATACAACAAAAGAATGGTTCATTAAAGGGAGATGGCATACAATGCATAAATGGAGAAGGACATAAAGCATAGAGAAGTGTGCAAAAGACACCGATGGAGACAGAGTAGCAGAGTGTAGCAGAACAGTGATGAGACTCGTAAGCCATTGAAGAACTTTATATCATTGTAATAAGTTTTAGTAACAAAGATTAATATTTGAGGGTGGTAGGGAGGAGATAGGGAGGACTGTTGTCCTCAGAGGTTCAAGTGGGTGCTTGAACACAGGGAGTTGGAGCTTCCATTTGGTTGCAGCCAGAAAAACTAGGGTGGTAGGGTGGAGCAAGGGAGAACTATTGTTCTTTGTTTTACAGGTTGGTGCCTGTATGATTGGAAGTTGGTGCTTCCATCCAGTTGGTGCTGGAACACTTGGGGAGTTGGTGCTTCCTTCTAGTTGGTGCTAGAGAAACCAGGGAGTTGGTGCTTCCTTCTAGTTGGTTCTAGAGAAACCAGAGAGTGGGTGCTCTCAGCAAATAGCAGCTTGCAAAATAGAGGTTGTAGCCTCATTATGAGTTGGTGCTCATATGTATGATAATGTAAAGAATGTAAATATTACTTATCATATAAAGAAGAAGAGGTTTTTACCCTTTATGGGTTTCCTCAAGAAACATCTGTCTCTGTGTATCTCATATGTGTGACTGATACTGAATGTGCTATTGCTTATTTCCCTGCATTATTGTGATTGTCATTGAGTGCTTCATAAAGAGTTTAAAATAAGCATAATTGTTTAAGCATGGTAACAACTGATTCACCCCCCCTCTCAGTTGTCCAAAAATTCGTATCAGAGTTGGCCCCTTTTATCTAAGGGTAGATCCTAGAGCTTAAACATGTCAAGCGATGAAGTAAATTCAACCAATAAGGCCCCTCTGTTCAATGGAACAAACTTTGCCTTCTGGAAAGTTAGAATGATAACCTACATAATGGCTTTAGGTGCAGATGTCTGGGATGTGGTAGATACTGGTTATGTAAAGCCAGTTGTACTAGATAATAAGGATGACAAGCTATAATTTAGCTTCAACGCTAAGGCTATGAATGCTATATTGAGTTGGCCTGTAGAAGCAAAATTAGTAAAAGTTATGCACCTAGGAACTGCCAAAGAAATGTGGGAAAAAATCATTAGCAGTTATGAAGGTAATGAGAAGGTAAAGGATGCCAAGATTCAAACCTACAGAATACAGTTTGAATAGTTGAAGATGAAGGAAGATGATACTATTGGAAAATAATTTCCTAGAGTAGAAGAAATGGTAAATGAAATGAAAGCACTTGGTGAAAAAATTGAGGAACCTTCTTTAGTTCAGAAAATATTGAGATCTCTCCCAGATAGGTTCAACCTGAAGGTCTTTACTATAGAAGAACTTAATGATCTAAAAACCTTGGATTTTGATCAAGTTCTAGGAACATTAACTTCATATGAAATAAGAATAGTTAAAGATAAACCCACCTCCAGAGAAGCATCATTTAAAGTAGACAAGAATGAGGATTCTGAGCTCGATGAAATTGAAGCAAAATTTGTGAAGAGACTGAAGAAGGGATCAGGCAAACAAAAAGGTAAACTACCTTTCAAATGTTTCAACTGTGGTAGGATAGGTCATTTTGCAAATAAATGTCCCCACAAAAGAAAGGATCATACATGTGATGATGAGGAGAAGCAAAAACACATAAATTTCTTTAAAGAGAATAACTTTAAGAAGAAAAGTCTTTGCGTAAACAATGATGATGATCCTTCAGATGATGAAGACAATGACTCCTCTATTGAAGATAAATTAAATGACTTCATACTTATGACCAAAGAGGATTATGATAATAACAAAACAGGAAGTGATGCTAATGAAGAAGAAGCTGTGGTTGACATGGAATGAGAACTGATTAGTCCACTGGAAGAGATTGACAGACTAAGAATTAAGAACATAAAGCAAAGACAGTTGCTGATATAGTTCGAGAAAGACAGTAAATAACCTGATGAAGACCTTGTCCTGCTAAAAGTAGAATTAGAAGAGGCAAAGAAAATCAAATACATTCTGAAATGACAGTTATCAGAAAAGAAGGCAAGATGTGAAGCATTAGAACAAGAAGTAGTGAAAACTAGGAAAGAGATGGAGAAGTTTCAAGCCTTGTATAATCAGAATCTGTCAAGTATCAAAGCCTCAGAGGGATTAGCCACCATTCTTAATCAACAAAGGAATCCAAAGCTAAAAACTAGTTTGGGTTATGAAGAGGGATCAAGTAGTGGTAAGCCAAGAAACGAAGAACCCATCAAGTTTGTCAAATATACAACCAATGACAACAACAAACCTTCAGAAACAAAGGAAGACAATTAGCTGCCCAGGATGAGTAAAGAAAAAGGTGCCAGGAGTGAATCTGTAGAACAAAGAAATAATTCGCTCCCATCTGAAAGACGTCATCGGCATGGAAGAAATCGATTTTCTCAAAGAAGACAAACATTTTCTAGGTACAAAGAATTTTTCTATGGCTATTGTTTCTACTGTTCTAACTTTGGTCACAAAGTTGTAAATTGTTCTTTAAGACTTATACATGAGCAATTAATATTTCAAAGGAATAAATACTTCCCACAACAAAGAATGATACAGCCAAGTAACAAACCTTCACAGATTGCAAATTACCAAATTAAGTCTAGGGACATGCAACTAAGGAGGTCAAGAAATAATCAATAGTCAATGAGTAGACAATGCTGCAACAATAAGTTTGACCTATTGAACAATGAGATTGAATTCTACATCTATCATAACTATGGACATAAATCTATTGACTATCGATTAAGGAACTATGAACCAGATTTGAATTCCCCTGCTGAAAATGTCAAGTTTTGGAAGAAGAAAGAAAGTGACAAGTGTGGATTAGTGTTGTCAGCTCAAAGAAAAATGAACCCTTGGTATATAGACAGTGGATGCTCCAAACATATGATGGGAGACAAAGGTGAGTTTCTATCTCTAAGTCCAAGAATCAGAAAATGAAGACTTTGAATTAGATGAAGACACAGATACTCAGACATACTCAAATCAACAGACAACTTCAAATTCCTCCTCCATAATCACTCAAAAGAATCATCCTGCAAGTCAGATAATTGGTGAAAAAGACAAAGGTGTACAAACCAGGAGAAATCTAATCAAAAACACCGAACAATCACATATAGCTTTCATATCCATGCTAGAACCCAAGAATTTTTTTGAAGCTAGCAAAGATGACCATTGGGTTAAAGCAATGAATGATGAACTTGATCAGATTGAGAAAAACAATACGTGGGAGATGGTCCATAGACCTGAAGGTAAAATTGTCATTAGCTCCAAATGGATCTTTAAGAATAAGTTGAATGAGCAGGGACAAGTTATCAGGAACAAAGAAAGATTGGTCTATAAAGGGTATGCTTAGATAGAAGGACTAGATTTTGATGAAACATTTGCGCTCGTAGCAAGATTAGAAGCTATTAGAATGTTTCTTGCCTATGCTTGTCATAAAAGGTTTAAAGTCTATCAAATGGATGTCAAGTCAACTTTTCTAAATGGAGATTTAAGTGAAGAGGTCTATATGGAACAACCAGAGGGTTTTGAACTGTCTGATAACCCTAACTTAGTATGCAAGATGAAGAAATATTTTTATGGGTTAAAATAAGCCCCTTGAGCCTAGTATCACAGATTGGATACATATCTCAAAGACAAAGGGTTCAAGAGAGGAACAATTGACAAAAATCTGTATATCAAAACATATTATAATGATCTGCTCATCGTATTGGTCTATGTAGATGACATCATCATCAGATGTAATAAGGATTCATTGGTACAATGGTTTGCTTCTTCCATGGAATTTGAGTTTGAAATGTCTATGATAGGTGAACTGTCATTTTTTCTTGGTCTGAAAATTACTCAGAGGTCTGAAGGGATGTTCATTTCTCAAGAAAAATATCTAAGAGAAGTGTTGAAAAGGTTTCAAATGGAAGACTCTAAACCTATGGGCACACCTATGGTTACTGGATGCAAATTAAGTAAGGATGATGACTCACCTGATGTTGATCAAAGTTCATATAGATCAATGATCGGTAGCCTATTGTACATCACAACATCCTGCCCAAACATAATGCATGTTGTTGGAATGGTAGGAAGATATCAGTCTGCACCTAAACAGAGTCATTTGCTAGCTGTCAAAAGGATATTAAGATATTTGAAAGAAACAATGAACTATGGCCTATGGTATCCTAAGAATCAAAATTTTCAATTATCAGCCTACTCAGATGCTGATTGGGCTAACTGAATGGATGAAAGGAAAAGCACGAGTGGAGGTGCGTTCTTCTTAACAGATTCTCTAGTAGCATGGTTGAGTAAAAAGCAAGGTTCCATTTCTTTATAAACTATAGAGGCAGAGTACATTGTTGCTGCTACCTGTTGCACTTAGGTATTATGGATGATTTAGACACTTGCAGACTTGGAGGTAAAATACGCTATACCGATCCCAATCCATTGTGATAACACTAGTGCCATCAGTGTGTCCAAGAATCCTGTATTCCACTCCAAGAACAAGCATATTCCCATAAAATATCATTTTCTGAGAGAGCAGGTCACCAATCAGATTGTTCAGGTCCATTACATTCCAACCACAAAACAAATTGCAGACATCTTTACTAAACCCCTAGCCAAGACACCATTTGAAATCTCTGACAGAAGATGGGTGTCATCTCGTCTCACATCTAAGAGAGTCCATCTTATTAGGGGATTTTGTATTGGTTGAATATCTGATACCTCCTAAACATATTGCAACAGCTCAGGGGGAGCGTGTTTTCTTTGACATTGATGTCAAAGCGGGAGAAAAGGAATGGTCTGGATCAAATGCTACAGTTGGAGGTCCAAACATATTAGTGCAGCCATTCAGGGTTTCCATCAATGCCAAAGGGGAAGATTGTTGGCATGCTTACAGGCAGGTGTTCTTGAGATTGATGGCAAGATCAGAGTATGCAGCGATGGAAAAACAGGGACAACATAAGCCCGAGAGGAGAAGCGATAGAGATATTTGGATCCCATTGAGAATTTCCGATGAACGTCAGATATGAGCTCGAGGTCCGACCGACGTTGGATCCAGGAGAACCTGCACATTCTTTAACTAGCAAGGTAAAGTGGGGTTACGAAATCCCAAAGGCAGGAGGATAGTTTCAGATACCGAGAGTTGGAAGAGTCGAGACTCTTCATCATCAGGAGTCCTGGAATTGTGAAATGCAAAACACCGAAATCCCGAAACCAGGAGGACAGTTTCAGATACCGAGAGTTGGAAGAGTCGATACTCTTCATTATCAAGAGTCCTGGAATAATGGAATAAAAAACACCAAAATCCCGAAAGCAGGAGGACAGTTTTGAACACTGGGAGTTGGAAGAGTCGAGACCCTTCATCATCAGGAGTCCCGGAATCGCGAAATGTGAAACCCAAAAAACTTGAAACTAGCACATCGATCGGAGGTTCAGATACTGGGAGTTGAAGGAGTCAAGAATCGAGACTCTTCAACACAGGAATCCCGAAGTGCTGAAGTGTGAAAAGCTGAAAATTTGACCTGACTCCATTTCAGAGTTTTGTAGATCGGGACTTGAAGGTGTCGATAAATTTCACATCAAGAATGTTGAAATCACGATATGCAAAATCGTGAAGTGGTCTGGGTCGATAGATCTAGGAGGTGAATGTGGTAGACCACATCAGAAAGGACAGGTGGAAGACTATGACACGTGTCACGATCAGACAACAACAAGTGTCAATTTGATTTGGCATTTCAGGCCACTGGAAATCACAATTCTGAGTGAAACGTGGCAGCCACTCGGGTCAGGACATGTCATCGAGTGACGCAAGACTGACCTCTCTTCGAGAGTTTTTTCTTTGGAAGTTTTTAATTCCATCACTCCCCCAAAATCCCAAAGGATGAATGCCCAGGGTAGAGGATAGTCGTCCAATCACCACGAATCATGGACCGTTGATCTGGAGATCGAAGAGCTGTAGAGAATAGGTCGAGTCGGCAAGATCCATTTCGGAGTTTCAGGGATCGAGCAATGGAGTGTAAACAAATCCTCACATCAAGGATGCCAAAATACTGAATTGTGAAATTGTGAAATCACCTTATGGATAAGTGCTCGGACATCGATGGAGGTCACATCGTCGAAGATCTGTAGAGAAAATCTTGAAGCGGTAAGCTCCATTTTAGAGTTTCGGGGACTGTGACTTGGAGAGTCGAGATGACTCATCATGGAATCTACGAAATGCAAAAGTGTGAAATACACTTTTGGTGTAGGCTATAGTCATAGCCATTGGTCACATCGATGGAAGATAGGGGAAGGAGCTAGTGCAGACAAGCTCCTTTTTGGAGTTTCATGGATCGGGACATGGAGTGTAACAAAATCTTCACCACGATGATCTCGAAAGGCTGAATTGTGAAATGGCGAAATAAGTGCGAGACCCATCATTTATGATCCAATGGTGCAGGTTATTCATAAATATGATCTAAGGGCTACTGTTTCTCTTCACAGTTAATCGATCAACGACGATTCAGCTGTTTAAGCGGTCTTTAGAGGTTCACAATGTGACTGCTAGAAACCATTGATGGTTTCTTCCAGAGGACTTGAAAATACTTCTGTGTGATTGCCAGAGGAGATGAAGAGTCTCCAAGAATCTTCCAATGAAATGAAGACTGTTCGTGGAGGCAATTGACATAGGGATGAGCATTGAAGCTTGTAACTGCAACATAGAGGATGATCTTGACTGTGACAGAGAAGACAAAGAGTCTTGACTGTTGGAGAGGCTAAGGAATCTCAGCATAACACCCAGTGATGATGGAAACATGGGTTTAAAAGATAGAGAAGCTGAAGAGTTGCAATGAAAAATAGGTAGAGCACTCGACATGAAGAGCATGAAGAAGCATTGCACACAGGACATATAGAAGGTGCACAGAGACTATAAGAAGGCAGAAGAAAGAAGAGATGGTTGTTGTTGTTGAGAGGGCTTCAGGAGTGTAGACGGAGGAGTGTGCAGCAGCTAAAATACAATAGAATAATGGTGCATTAAAGGGATATGGCATACAGTGAATAAATGGAGAAGGACATAAAGCGTAGAGAAGTGTGCAGAAGACACTGATGGAGACAGAGCAGCAGAGTGTAGCAGAATAGTGATGAGACTGGTAAGCCATTGAAGAACTTTATATCACTGTAATAAGTTTTAGTAACAAATATTAATATTTGAGGGTGGTACGAAGGTGCTAGGGAGGACTGTTGTCCTCAGAGGTTCAAGTGGGTGCTTGAACACAGGGAGTTGGAGCTTTCAGCTAGTTGTAGCTAGAAAAACCAGGGTGGTAGGCTGGAGCAAGGGAGAACTGTTGTTCTCTATTTTATAGGTTGGTGCCTGTATGATTGGAAGTTGGTGCTTCCATCCAGTTGGTGCTGTAACACTTGGGGAGTTGGTGCTTCCTTCTAGTTGGTGCTAGAGAAACCAAGGAGTTGGTGCTAGAGAACCCAGAGAGTGGGTGCTCTCAGCAAGTAGCATCTTGCAAAACAGAGGTTGCAGCCTCATTATGTGTTGGTGCTCATATGTATGATAATGTAAAGAATGTAAATATTACTTATCATATAAAGAAGAAGAGGTTTTTACCCTTTATGGGTTCCCTCAGGAAATATCTATCTCTGTGTATCTCATATGTGTGACTGATGTTGAATGTGCTATTGCTTATTTCCCTGCATTATTGTGATTGTCATTGAGTGCTTTGTAAAGAGTTTAAACTAAGCATAATTTTTTAAGCACGGTAACAACTGATTCAACCCCCCCCACCCCCTCTCTCAGTTGTCCAACAACTTCTAAGGGAAATATTGGCTAGGCAGGATATGGAGCAGTTATCAAAGACAGTTATGGACAAATACAGTACCTCATGGTTGAACATCTAGGAAATGATACGAACAACTCGACAGAACTTTGGGGACTTTTCAGAGGAATCCAAATGGCCTTTGATATTAATTTGACTCGCCTCATAATAGAAGGGGAATTTAAAATAATTATCTCTCTTGTAGCCAAAATCATCAACGAAATTGATCTAGAGAAAATCACTCCAATCTGGCGCCTCTTGGGACCCCTAAACAACTTGCAAAATCTTCTATGACCTTGAATCACTATGATAACCTCTCATATTTGACATGAAGCTAATAAGGTAGTGGAAAAACTAGATAATGAAGGAGTAATCTCTCAATCGAGAGTCATATTCCTCAACGTAGGGAAATCACTGGACTCGCAAATGCTACTTTAGTGCAAGCAGATGGATCTCCAAGATCCCTCCCCTCGTATGGGGTGACATTTCCAGTAGAGTCAACCTAGAACTCATGTGGGCAGGGGAGTTAATGCCCCCAGTCGCCAGACTCATATCCATCCTGCTAAACATGCCTAGCATTCAAGTTGCAGTGGTGTTAGTGTGCTGGTGTGGTAAGGGAAATTTATTGGATCTCATCGTGAACCAACTATGGAACACTGGAGCAGGTACAATGAAATTGGTTGGTGTCACCTCCATCTTCATGGTGCTCCTCTTAGTCGCCTCAATAGTTTCTATGAAGGTAATCTATCATAGGAATTTTCTTATTTCGCGATGTTATTTGGCACTCATTTTCATTATGCATTCCAAGCATCCTCACCTCAGAAGATCTATTCTTTGTCTAGAGGATTCCCTCTCCTTGTTGGTGTCTATTCTTTGTCCATTCCTCACCTATACCTTTCCCACAACCTACTTATCGGTGGAAAAGATTCTTGGTTTTCCTCTCCGCCTTCATCCCTGTCGTAACTCCACCATGTCGAGAGAGCGAGGCAATCCCAAACAAGGATTGGATTACTACAACCCCATATCTTGGAACAATCACCCAAACCCCTCGCTTCCCTCTAATCCTTCAACTAGCTTTGTTAGCCCCTCCCGCTCTAACCAAAATTGTCTTGAGAATCCCCAGCCTCCTCTTGGCATCTTAGAATCACCTCCTCACCTCTCCAACACCATTCTCGATTCAGGGGGTTGCTCAATTGAGGAAGAAATTCCTCCATATGGGCTGGAAACCACCAAAACAATACTAGATCCCTTCGACAATACCATCCCCTCTTCTCATCCCACAATGGTACCAGGAGACTGTGTGGTCGAGGAATAAATTCCCCCTAGATGGTTGAAAGACTGGACAATGAGGAACATCCCGAATACCATAGAGGTAACCCACTGGTTGGTGTAACGTACCCAACCACCCACAGGTGAGGCTATGCCGCTTAATCCTAATGCAACACACCCAACCACCCACAGGCGAGGAACCCTATAGTTCATGGACTCAATTCACAGTGACTTATCTCAATTCAAATCACTTCTAAGTTAATTAAGAGACATGAAAACCACATGCAGGAATAAAGATTCAGGCCACAACATAAACTAATTCATGCACAACAATAACCAACAAGCATGCATATTCTAAATATTAAATTCAAAGATAAATAAATACACAACGGAATAAATCATACACAGGTAAATAACCATAACAGAGAGAGCTTATATTTTCTGAAAAAGAGACACCAACCGGCTACAGACCAAGGATGTTCCACCCAACCATAGACACTATTGTTCCAAGTAGTAGTGTTACCCCTGAGCTAGGGCTCTGAGTCCATAAGGATGGATTCCAGGGTGTCACTCGGCTTCCCAAGCTAGTCATCCCTCAAGCTCTCATAGTCCTTTCAACACTCACAACAATCCAAAGTACACTAGCTCTCTTCTACCCAGTTTGTACAACCCAAGATAATGGACCCCCTTCTTTGCCATATAGTCCCTCAGGTTGTCCATCTCTTATAGGGCTCCAGTGCTTCTGGTCAAGAATCTCCCTACTGGGACTCTCAGGACTCATAGTTGTGAGTTAACTAAAACATGGGCCAAGGCATCACAAACATGTAGGCACCAACTCCTGTTTGGAATACACCAAAAGTCTATACATCCAATGACTATGGATTTTCTCAATGATTCGGTTTCCTTCCCCAAGCAACTCTTGAATCTGATGGGACAAGTAGGTGAAAGAATGAGTGGAGAACAAAAGAAAAATGATAGGTGAGCATGATGGAAAATGAATGAGAGAGTGCAAAGGAACCAACAAGGCCCCTACAACTGAAAAAACCATCCCCAACCACAGAACAAGGATGGTTTTATGTACTTATTGGAATTAATGAACCCCATGGTCTTCCCCCAATAATCTCATGTAATTGTTACTCTCCACTAAAACTAGAAATGGGTAAATAAAATATAAATAAGTACTCAACCCCCTAAGCCCCCTCTCTTGTGAAATCATAGCCCCCTATAAATTTTGTCCTTGTCTCTCTAGCTATCAGTGATGTGTTTTATATTAATAATGATCAAAACATTACATTTCCTAGGCACACTGGCCTCTTAATAATTGTTTAGGCACTCTGGACTTTTATAACTTAAAAAAATATGATATTTAATATGGAGTTCAAAACCAGGGAATTACATTTCTCTCCCCATTATTTTGGCATTGTCCTCAATGCATATACAAAACAAGAATCAAAATTGTAAAATTTATTCAAAACGTTGTGGGTACTTTGCCTGCATGGCATCTTCATGCTCCCAAGTAGCATCGTTAGGACCGTAGTAGGTCCATTGAACTTTTACCATCTATATGACTCGGCTTGAGAGCATTTTGAATTTTCTGTCCAATACTCGCATTGGCTGGACCTAAAAGACTTCCTATGCCTCTACCTAAATCAGATGCCAATCAATAACATGGTTAGGATTATGTACATATTTTTTTTAGCAAAGATACATGAAACACATTATGCACATTCATGGAAGCATGAAATGAAATCATGTATTCAATTGTCCCTATTCTATCCAATATCTCAAATGGACCACAGAATCTGGCTGCCATCTTTGTATGACTATCCAAATTCAAAGATCTATTCTTGGGATTCACTTTTAAAAGCACATGCTCCCCCACTTTAAATTCTCTAGTTGTCCTATTCTTATATGCATAATTTTTTTTTCTATCTTGAGCTTCCTTTAAATTCTTCTTAATCCTAACCATCTGGTTTTCCATATCTTTGAGCAGTTCTGGCCCAAGTACCACTATGTTTGTTGGGTTGTCCCAACTCACTGGAGTATTGCATTTCCTTCCATACAATGCTTCAAATGGGCTCATTTTCAATCAATCTTGATACCCATTATTATATGAAAAATCAACCAATTGCAAGTAATATTCCCACTTATATGGCTTATCCATCACATACATCCTCAACATGTCTTCAATTACTTGGTTGACTCTCTATGTTTTCCCATCTGAATGTGGATGGTATGTTGTTCTAAAGTTCAGTTTTGTATGAAATCCTTTAAACAATCCCCTCCATAAATTTGAAGTAAACTTTGTATCTCTATCTAAGACAATTTCCTTAGGTATCCCATGCAACCTAGAAATCGCTTTCATGTAAATTTCTGCAATATTAACTGCCGTATGAGTTGTTTTTACAAGAAAAAAATGAGCATCCTTTGTCAATTTATCAACCAATACCATGATCTAATCATGTTGTCTTGTTGTGTTGGGAAATTTTGTTATAAATTCAATGGTTACCACTTCCCATTTCTTCTCTGGAATTGGTAAGGGTTGTAGCAAACCCGCTAGGTGCTTATTCTCAACATTCACTCTCTGACATTGCATACATATGGCGATGTAATCAACAACATCCTTTTTCATTCTCGGACAAAAGAATTGGATTCTTACTACTGCAATTGTTTTCTGGTAACCGAGATTTCCAGCATATGGAACATTATGAATTTATTTTAATACCAAATTCCTATGTTCTCTAGAACTAGGAACATAAATTCTATTTTTATGCATAAGTAATCCATCTTCCTTCATCTCATACTCTTTCATTTTTTTTTGTACATCTTCTTGTTTTAATATTTCCTTTACCTGTAGGGAATGCTAATATGTAACATCAACATCAAAAATTCTTCTCTCCAAGTCTGACTGATGCATACTGACAGTTGTAGCATGCATGATATGTACTCTTCTATTAAGTGCATCGGAAAATTTATTTTCTTTTCCTTTGATATTCTTGATTTCAAAGTCGTATTCACTTAAAAATTCCAGCCATCTTGTTTTCTTGACATTCAAAGTTGGTTTTTCAAAAAGATACTTCAGACTACTCTAGTCTGTTCTTAATTCAAATCTCTTTCCCATGAGAAAATGCCTCCACATGTTCAATGAGTGAACAATGGAAATAAGATCCAATTCATTTTTCGCATAGTTTCTCTCATGTTCTTTAAGCTTTACAGACTCATAACCATTGACATGTCAATTTTGAGTGAGGACTCCACTAAGTCCTTCCTTGCATGCATCTGTACATACAACAAAAGTTTCATTTGGTTCAACAATATTTAAAATAGGAGCACTATTAAGTAATTCTTTCAACATATTAAAGTTATCTTCACACTCTACTGTCCATTCAAATTTAATTCCCTTATTTTGCAAATAAGTGATGGGATGATAAATCTTAGAGAACCCTACTATATATATTTTGTAGTAACCAACTAACCCCATAAAAGATATGACTTCTAAAACATTCTTGGGGGATGACCATCCTCTAATGGCTTCAATCTTCTCTGGATCTACTGTTATACCATGTTTTGAAATAATGTGTCCCAATTAATGGATCTGTTTTTGGTAAAAATAACACTTACTAAGCTTGACATACAACTGATGTTCCCTCAACACTTTCAATACCGAGCTTAGGTGATGTTCATGCTCTTCCTCTGACTTACAATAGAAAAGTATGTCGTACATGAATACTATGACAAACTTATCCAAATAATTTATGAATAACCCATTCATTAAGCACATAAAGATAGTCGGTGCACTGGATAGTCCAAATGACACCACTACAAATTCATAATGCCCATACCTTGTTCTAAAGGTTGTCTTATGGATGTATTCTTCCTTTATTCTTACCTAATGTTATCCCGATCTCAACTCTATCTTTGAAAATATATTTTCCCCTCTTAGTTGATCAAAGAGGTCATCAATTCTGGATAGAGGGTACTTGTTCTTTACAGTGAATTTATTCAGTTGTTGAAAGTCAATACACAGCCTCAAAGTTCCATCCTTGTTTTTGACAAATAGTACTATGCTCCCCAAGGTGAAACACTTGGACATATGTATCCTTTCTTCAACAATTCTTCCAATTGCATTTGTAATTCTTTCAAATCTGGTGTACTCATTCTGTAAGGTGTTTTTGACACCAAGTAAGATCATGGTACTAAATCAATAGAGAAATCTATCTCTCTTTTGGGTGGAAACCTTGGTCTTTCTTGGAATAGATGCCCAAATTCTTGTAGTATGGAAAAAATATTCAAGGCTTGGCCCCTTTGTCTTTTCTAGATCCTCCACATGGGTTGCATACAATTGACATCCTTTTTTAAAACACTTCTTCAGATGTAAGGATAAAATCTCTCTTATAGAGATGGGTCTTGGAACTCCTCCCATAGTGTTCTATTTTCCACCTCCATCAAGACATGTAAATTTCTTGCTATGAAAATCTAGGACAACATGATGCTTGTCCAACCAATCCATTCCAATTAGAATATCATAAGACACCAATGGTATGATATTTATATCATCACTAGTATTCACACCATTAATACTTATGGAACAACCTATGACCATATCATGGATTCTCCTTTTTGTTCTAGTGGTTAGCTGAACAAAACTTGATTTTCCAAGCTTACTTTTATCCAAATGTAATCTATCCACTATTTTAGTATCATTGTAACAATGACTTGCACCTGAATCAATTAAAATAACAACATGATTATTTATGATCTTACCTTCCACCTTGATCATATTGGATTGGTACTTTTATTTTCGATCATCTAAGGATGCATAAATCCTTCCCATGTATTATACTATTGTAGCATATTGTATGTTGTGCGCAGTCTTCACTCTGTCCTTTCTGTGTGGTCAATCCTTGTACATGTGATCTTCTTTGTGTTGGATCATGCTGTCATTGATTCCAATGGTTTGTCATTGATGCCAATGGTTTGATTATTTGGGATATTGTTGAATCATATGTAAATGGTTTGGTTTGATTGATGTCAATTAATTGATTGATATGATGCCCTTGATGAGAATGATATATGTCCAAGTGGAAACCAATCGATAAATATGGATCATTGATATGATGCATTGATGAAGATGGATCAATGAGTTGTCATTGATACATGATGCATATTTGATATATATGATGCATTGCTAAATTGATGAAAAGATGAGTTATTATTGTCTTATCATGGTTAATAAAGTGCACAAATGGATGAACTCCAAAGTGGTCCCCTTATGGTCAAATCCCTCAAGGGAAGACACTTTATGGATTGGGTTATCCTAGAAGAAATGTTGGAGGAACAATGCTTGCATGTGGAATAATGAGATGAAGATCAATGAAGTTGTTGGTGAACCTATCCTAGATGGATAGTTCTTTTCATGCCATTTCCGGTGGTATGTGGAATGTCACATAACTCTTCATGGTTTGAGAGTTATGACTCTATGAAGTTGAAGGACCCCCATATGATGGCTTGAAGCCCCAAAAGGTCAAAGAAGTAAAAGTGCTTGAAAAGAAGAAATCATTATTTAAATGATAAAGTAAAGTGACAAAAT
>JZKD02S2136318.1:394436-406416 GCA_000966675.3 Picea glauca
TGAATAAATGTTGAATGCTAATTGATGAGTTTTTGTGCAAGAGGGAAGTTTTGGGAAAAAGATCCCCACACTCATTCACCCCCCCTCTAAGTGTGGTAGGTGTGTCCAACACTTTGCATCCCCAACATTGGATTGGTGGTATTCCCCTTTTTCCCAAGGATTCATCTTTCTTGGATTCATCCTCAACCTACTGGTCTTGATGATTTTTATTAGGTTCATTTCGGTTGAAAGGAGGTTTGAATCCCTTCTTCCTATGATTAGAATTCTCCTTCTTCTTATCCTCCCAATAATTTTGCATGGGTTCTCTGCCCTGGCCTTGCTCATATAGGTATTTAGCCTTCCTGATAGTCTCATTCAAGGTATTGGGTTCATCATATTGAATCTTTTCTTTATAAAGGAAAGGAAAACCACTTAAAAACCTTTGTATTTTCATCTTATCATATTTTATAAACCCCACATACTTTAACAACCCCAAGAACTTATTCTCATAATATACCATGGTTGTGCTTCCTGTTGGGCCCTTCATTTTTTATTAATAGAAGTTGCACAAGCAATACTACAATCCCAATTTTGGCTAGCAAGTTGTGCAAGTCACAAGAAAGATGGATAGAGGAATGGAGAAAGAAACAAAAAATGGTTAGAGGGATAGCGCAACACCAATCCGAAGAAAGAGGTTACAACAATAACAAGAAATAAATAATTTGAAATCCAATTGGCTTATATATACGAGATGTATATGATTGTAAAGGGTTCATGGGATTATCATTCACTTCCATTTAGGTTATGTTATTGTAGTTAATGTCCATCTTGGAAAAAGGGTAGATAGAGTTATGAAGAATGAGCTCGGAGACAGAAAAGATTGTAACCGAGTAATGACTTATTGTAATATCGAGAAAGCAAGGGGCTAGGGATAGCCATGTTTCTCAGTAGTATAGAGTTGTTGTTAGCATTGGAATGACCAAGTAGTATCTGTATATGTTGAATTGTATCTGAGAAACCCTTGTGATGAAAATATATGGAAGGACCTAAAATTTTGAAAATATTATGTGCAATTATCTGTCTATATCTATAAATTGCCATTCTACTTTACTTCTTCATGCCTAATAAGATCAATATATTATAGCTTGTTTGCAAATGTTCTCGCAACTCTGTTGTTTTTACTATTATTTATGAATTAGTTCAGATTGACCGCTCGTTAGTTCATCTTGCGTAAGACTAGGTTGAATCTTGATGATTCTTGAGATCTACCTAGGTATTCTCCTTACCCTTCCCTATCTTCTTATCTTGGTTGTGCTTCAGGTGAGAATTATTATCTCCAGAGAAGATGAAATTTCCAGTGTTCTAGACTACTCAGTACCCTTTTGTTGGTAACCTAAGAAGGACCCTGGTTTGATCAATTTTGCGCCAAAAAAATGGGTATGTTGTCAGGACCTATGTTAAAAGGGAACCTATAGAGAGAATGCTTCCACAGATTCATCGATCCGATATTCACCAGTGGTGGGAGAAAAATTGCGACGCCTTCATATTGAAAGAAGCGGAGCTATGAGGTAAATCTGTGAAAGATACATGACAGGTTGTATTTTACTTAGAAAGATCGAGTGACTAGTACAAGATATTCTAGGTTAAGTTTCTAGAAGAACTATTCCATTGGATAAATAGGCTCCAAGAATCTATGGAATTCCAAGAACGATTAAAGAAGACCTGTACTTGGGATACAAAAAATATTGTAACGCTTCATCAGATGGATCGTCTGGTAATGTGAGAGGTCGATTTCTGGGTCAATACAACTCTGGAAGGATACATTATTGAATTTTCAGCTAAGAACCATCAATATTTTTCATGGGAAGAAGTGGATTTCAAGAAAGACGCAAGGGGAATACTATTGAGAGAAATCCCCCTGTGGATTAAGGTTTTCTTGATGGGGGAGGGGATGTTGGCTATTTCCTCGATTGATATGACAACCTAAACACCCTCACTTGGAGTGGGGTGATTTTGGGGTGGAATCATGGCTTGAGAGAGGGGAGAGGGTTCTTTAATAAATGGGGGAGCAACAAGAAATGGACTCAAGAGACGAGTGAGCCTTGAAAATAGCCACCATAGTTGAGAAGTGGTGGCATGGTAAGATAAAGAAAGTAGTGAAACAGTATGAGGATTTGCAGAAATAAATACGACCAGGAGAAGTCGAGGAATGACAAAAGGAAGAGTTGTGAAAGATGAGAAGATAGGAAAGATTGGCCAGTCAAAGATTAAGTGATTAAGTGAGAGAGAAGCGCAAAGAGAAAGAATTCCCCAAGAGGGTGGACAAGAAGAAGAAGGTGTCGAAGCATGGGAAAAGGAAGCTGACATGGATCTTGTAGAATAAAGACAAGATTCATCCCCGATACCAAGAAATATCAGGAATCCAGATAAAGAGACCTCTCTAGAGGATGAGAATGAGACCCCCCATATTAAAGAAACACACCTCGAAGCCAGTGGCACCAACCCCGAATCACCCTTACCCCAAATTTTTTCTATACAAGTGGTAAATTCTATACTACCTTCTTATGCAATTCTTGTTTCATTACAGTTAGTTAGTCAGTCACAACCGGTAAACGCGAATACTGAGAGGATATTGGGATCCCTTGGTAGATCGCAACTAGGATCATTAGGTTTTATCTTGATAGGAGCAGTAAGATCAACAATGGCTGGAAATGGGGGATGTTCGATCACTCGATACCCAAAATTCTAGGGTAAAGGAGACGAGGATGTTGAGTGACATTGGTTCTTATGCGAAGCAATCTGTAGGTCCAGAGGGACTCTAGATGCAAATAAATTGGTTGAATTTTAGACTACCTTGAGAGGCCATGCTCTCAAATGGTACATGAAGGAAATTGAGCCATGAGTGCCAGGAGTGATAGGAGAAGCGTTCACACTTGGCCAAGTATGTTTAAAATTCATAGTAGAGTTTAATCTACCTCAGTCGGAACAAAAAGCTTTGTCTAAGTTGCACGGAATTCAATAGAGGGAAGGTGAATTGGCCGATGAATATTGTCAAAAGTTTAAATATGCTATAGGGAGGCTAGCACATCCAATTCATGAATATCATCAAAGAGAATGGTATATCGATGGATTGATACCTCTGACACGAATTCCGTTAACACATCAGATAGCCACTTTGACAGATGCCCTATAACAATCAATGAAGATTGAAGCCATGGCAGGATATCTGGGGAGCCTGAGAGTGACCAGACCCCCAATAGATGCAAATTTGGCACAACTACAAGGAGAAATATCGGCAGTGAAAAAGAAGATTCAATAATTAATGATACCTAGATTAGGACGACCTCAAGTCTGGTGTACTATATGCTACACAGAGGGACATCTAACGAACGAATTTCCAAGTATGAGGGGCATAGGACCTCCTCACAATTTGATGGGACCCTCATTAGGACCCACGGGAGGATTTGCGCAAGTATCCGTGAATTTACCATTCCATACCCCAACCCCATATCATTCCTTTCTAGGTAATTAGGCATCGTCGTCAGTTGAGTACTGTGAGATCTCCGAAATTCATGGGAATGGGACAAGGTAGTGTTGTATTATTAAGAAGTATTCAACAGTTTCAAATAATATACATTGTGATTTATGCACATCTACCACACATGCTACCAATTAGTGTAGAGCACTGGATGCACTCGCTGATAGATTGGATTGAACATCATTTAGGGTGAATGAAACCCCTTAAGGACCATGAAGAGGTGAAGGAGGTGGAGCTAGAGGAGACTTTAGAGGAGGAATAAACGAAGGAAGAGGACCAAGTAGATGCTACAATTGTGATAAGCAAGGTCACATGGATACAGATTGTCCTCATTCGAGGGGGCCATGGTTCTCTCACTGTAGAACCAATGGCCACACAACTGAATACTGCCCATAGCTAATTGTGAAATGGGAAGATTGGGTATGTCAACGAGGAGATAATATTATAATCTCAAAGTTAAATAGGGTCATCAAAGGTCACTTACGCAACATTAATATCATTACTCTAGGAGGAGAAAAGACTGGTGCAGATGCTGAAAATCTTCCTAAGATCTAGAAAGAAGTGCATAAGGAGGACAAGTATGACCCTCTGAAACATAAGCTATTCCTTAAAAATTCAATAGAAGTATTCCAAAGTATCCTTGGCCCTAATATGGAATAAACCCCCCCTCATCCTATCATTTATCCTAAGATTTTGCAATTCCCTGCTTCACCCCCTGCACCCCAAAACCTTGTAATCCTGATAAGACAACCTGAGCAGTCACAAAATGTAGTTGACCTTTGGTTTTAGTTATTTTTTGATATTCTCGTGAATGACCAGCTGACAGAAAAGTTGTGCAATGCCCTGTACCTATTCCTAGAAACTGAAGAATCTCTGGAAGCTAGAATAAGGACTAATCTTCCTGAGAATAATACTCAAAGAGTGCAAAGAAGGAAAATACGAATTGGGCAAGAGTTTATACTAGCAACCCATCTAGATGAGTTTGATATTGAGGATGTTACATTAGATCTAGGATCTTATGTTAACATACTACCTAAAAATACTTGGAAAACTTTAGGAAAACCCCAGTTGACATATTCCCCAATCCAATTGAAAATGGCCAATCAATATTGTATTTTCCCAATAGGAAGACTGGAGAATGTGGAGATAAATGTTGCGGGAGTGAAGACTGTAGCTGATTTTGAGGTGATCGAAATCATGGGGGATAAAGACCCTTATCCTGCACTACTTGGTATTGATTGGGCCTATGGTAACTATGATTTCATTGACCTAAAGAGGGATACTACGACATTTGAAGTAGACAGAATAAAAGTAGGTCAACCCTTGGATCTGTATGTAGGCCCTCGATATATGGAGTCGGAGGACAGCAATATGGAAGGAGAATATTTAGATCAGTTTTACATAGTAACAGAAGGAATGAGAGAATATTACATAAATCCTGTTGTTGATGGATCAGTAAGTTGGAGGAGCATACAATCGACAGACGAAGATTCAGAACTAGCATTTGATAGTTGGTAGCAAGGTTCATATGAAATATTTTCAAGAATATGCACAACTATTAGAGAATCTAGATGGGTTGGAATCAAGGTAAGGGAACATCTGATATATGATGGTACCTAGAATCTTGACAGTTTTTTGGTTATCGTGGAAGAAAAGATAGTGGAGGATCAAAGGATTTTAGTTTTGTACTTAGCCCTCTAGGACACCCCTACTAGATGGTGGGCTAGTCACAAAGCCTTGATTAAGAAATCGGAGGACGTGAAGCAAGCCATCCGATATAGATTTCAAGATACGAAGCAATTGGAATAATAGATGCGAATGGATTTCCAAGTTGCACAACTATTCAATGGACATTCTTATCTTAAAACACATATTGAACAACGCATGAGACGGTGGCAAGTTTAAAAAATACCATCTTGCTTGTGGGTTCAAGTATTTCCCTATTCGCTCAGTCTGATTCTGAAAGCCTGGTACATCCATGAAGAGACCAGAAGGCAGAACAACAACTGGAAAACGATAGTAGACCAATTTTGCAAGGACTTCTCTTTTACAAGTAGTCTCAGCTTAAGATAGTCCTGTAAAGAATTAAAAAAATGCTTTTTAATTATTTTCATGAACAAAATCATACCCAGTGGTATGTGCCAATCATATTCAAGGGATTCACCTTTGCCTAGACATGAACAAGACACATATAGAATGCTACAAGATCGAGAAGGATTTTGAAAATGTGGATTATTTAGAAGAACTGAGAAACTTATCCATTAAGGAAACAAAAGGAAGGAGAGAAATCTAGAACACCATATCCAATCAGAATGATAGTTCTTATAATCATCCATTGATGTTGCAAAAAGTAAACATAGGAACTACTGAGCAACCCAAGATAGCTATGGTAGGAGATTACTAGGATGAGAAAACTAGCCAAGAAATAAAAAACATGTTGCGGGAATATGAGGACTTATTCCGAAAGACATTCCCAAATCTAAAAGGGATTAAAGGGGCTATGGGAGAGATGAAAATTGAACTAAAACTAGGATCAAAACCTGTAAGGCATAGACCATATCGTCTTAACCCCAGGTGGAAAGAGAAGGTTAAGAGGGAAATAGACAATATGCTTGAGGTTGGACTTGTTTATCAAGTTGAAGAAGCTGAGTGGGTTAGCCCCATAGTCATACAAAGAAAGAAAGGAACAAAGGAGATTAGGGTATGTGTAGAATACAAAATCCTTAATTCAGCCTTTATGCATGAACCTTTTCCCACACCTTTTACCGACGAGGTGCTAGAACAGGTTGTGGGGAAATAATCTTACTCATTTACAGATAGATTTTCAGGGTATCACCAAGTGAGAATTGTTGAAGAATAAAAAAGGAAGACCACATTCATAACAAAATGGGGGTCATTTGCACACAATGTGATACCCTTCAGTCTAAAGAGCACCCCTGTCATTTTTTCTTGAATTGTAATAGCATCCTTCTGAGAATTTATTCACAAATTTAAATAATTTTATATGGATGATTGGATGGTGTACAGTATGCTCAAAGAAAATTTAGCGCTACTATGGCTGATGTTTGATAGGTGTAGGGAATTGCAGATTTCTTTGAACCTCAGAAAGTGTATCTTTTGTGTGCCAAATGGAAGTCTATTCGGCCACATAATATGCTGAGAAGGAGTGCTGGTAGACCCAGCCAAATTTGCAGTCATTGTGAACATGCTACCTCCTACGAGCACTAAACAACTACGCTCCACACTGGAGCACATAGGGTAATATAAAAAGTTTATTAGAAGGTATGTGAATATCACTGCACCCCTGAAAATATACTAAATAAGTCGAAAGTGTTCTAGTGGAAACCGAAGTGTGATAAAGTGTTCGAGATCCTGAAGGAAAAGCTCAGCACAACACCTATTCTGATATTTTTGAATTTGGAAAAGGAATTTCATGTGAGCATGGACACATAAGGTATTTCCCTGGGAGCCATCTTAGCACAATGAGGGGATGGAACCATGGATCATCCCATCTACTTTGCTAGAAGGAAGATTTCACAGGATGAACACAACTATACAACCACAGAAAGGGAGGGTTTGGATATGATTTATTCTCTAAAAAAGTTTGGACATTACTTGTTAGGCTCTCATTTTAAATTTTTTACTGATCATTCTATGTTAAAATATCTAGTTAACAAGCTTGTTTTGGAAGGAACAATTTGTCGATGGTTGTTACTGTTTCAAGAATTTTCATTTGAGGTGATCATTAGACCTAGAAGATGCAACGTGGGTCCTAATCACCTGTCTAGATTAGAGTCAGGAGAAAGTGGCAGAGAAGTTGATGATCAACTCCCATATGCAGACCTATTCAGAGTTGAGGTTGTACCAGAATACTTGGAAGACATAGTAGTTTTCCTAAGTACAGGGCCTACCCAGAAACGTACTCCGCAACTCAAAAACGTTATATGGTGGTTCAAGCAACGGACTATCAATTTATTGCAGGGAAATTGTATAAGTTGGGCCTAGATAGTATCCTCAGGAGGTGTGTCTTAGACCACGAAATACAATACATACTGTGGGAGTGCCATAGTGGAGTTGTGGGAGTCCATGTTGGAGGAAAGGCCACTGCGTAGAAAGCCCTCCAAGATGGATTATGGTGGGCCACACTCTTCAAAGATATGAAGGAATATGATAGATATTGTGACATCTGTCGGAGAGTAGGAAAGACATCATGATGAGACGAATTGCCTCTTCATCTAGTTAGAGCTCTACAAGCATTTGAGAAGTGGGCGGTTGATTTCATTGGAGCGATCAACCCCACAGCTAAGAACTCAAAGGCTAGGTATATTGTTATCACAACTGCTTACCTTACACGATGGGATGAGGCAACAAGTTTTCAGGATTGCTCAACTGATATTTCTTCCAAGTTTATATTTGAAAGCATTATCAGTCGGTTTGGATGTCCTAGGAGTCTGACCAGTGACCAGGGTGTTCATTTTATCACTAGTACAATAGAAAATATTACAACAAAGTTCTTAATCCAACATCATAAAAGTATCCCCTACCATGCACAAGCCAATGGCATAGTAGAGGCATTTAAAAATATTCTAGAGAGAGGGTTAACGGAGTTTTGTTGTGCAAACAGGGAATATTGGGATGACAGAGTCCCAATAGTTTTATGGGCTTACAGGACAACCACGAAGAAGCTCCACATGTATACTCCATTTCAGCTAGTCTATGGGAAATAGAATGTGGTACCTGCAGAGTTCATTACCCTGAGTCTATACATTGCACATATTACACACATGTTAGAGGATAAATTAGTCACACAGAGGGTCACGGAGTTGCAATAACTTGATGAGACTAGAATTTTAGTAGACTTTCATCAATCAGTTGAGAAAGCAAGGAATAAGGCTTGGCATGACAGACACATTAAGAATAAAACATTTGTGTAAGGAGATAATGTCCTACTTTATGACAGTCGATACTAGAAACATCCAGGTAATTTACACATGCACTGGTTGGGCCCATTTATAGTTGCAGAGATCCGACACTCTGTCGTAGTCAAACTAGTGCAACTAGATAGTATACTTTGACTAGGATGGGTGAATGGCACTCTCCTGAAACCCTATATCTCTCAGCACTGAGCTAAAGGATTGTTTCTCTAGTCCAAAGGAGCATGTATAGTAGTTAGATTTCAATTTCTGCAAAAAAAACATTGTTTTTTTTTTGAGTTCACTTAATAAAGTCGGAGTGTGCATTGTTGCACCGTGACATGTATTTCAATTTTTTGTCTAAGTATTACATTGGTGTAGAAATTCTTACTCAGCAGTGTAGGATTAGAAAAGCCACAAGTCCATTAAAGACAATAATTAAATGTGATGGGGACCCCATTGTGGTCGCAGGAGGGTGAATCCGAATGCAATCCTAGTCCATGTGCCACACACACCCGGTCCAGTCATAGCCTTTATGATCGCTACGATAACCCATATGAACTCTGTTAGACCATAAAGCCATGATATGTGAAGATTCCATCGATATTCATGCCATGATTCTAAATCATTCGAACGGTAAGGTATGAAGTCGGCCACATCCCTGATCGACTTGTTTAGTAAATGCGAGAATCACCCGATAGATTTACCCTGTTAATAGTCCCATCAAAAAACTCAACTTTCGGTTGCGTCTATAGGATTAATGATGAGTGGCCTTAGCAGTTATTACAGAACTTGCCAGGTAATCTTGAGTATAAGGTTATTTCAACTCAATGTAAGACGTATTGTTTCCCAGAGAAAACTTCATGCCTTGCGATTTCCAAATTTTAGTAACACCTGTGCAATCCATTGACCCTTAGTTGAGACCCCGAATCCCAATTAGCCTGTCAAAGTATGTAGACAGTCTAGAGTTACTATGTCAAGAGCTATAGGAAGCGGGATTTCATTCTCCAAATATGCAGTGCTGGATGAGCCATGTGATCCTCGGGTCGAGATTGTGGGTGATCTGAAGGGAAAGGTTAAATAGGTGAAGCTCCTCGACCTCGACCTAATAGAATAGGTCTTGTTCCCACTAATGAACTTTAGCGTATTTTGGGACTTGGATCCAGATACAATGGGAGGGATGCAGTTCATACCAAAGCCAAAATTCATTAATTTGTTCAACTCCAACATCATGAACCTCAGATATTTTCCAGTGTTCGCCACTTCTGGTGAGGTTGCGAGGTGTACCAAGTTCCTCATCAAATGGGTACATGATAGGAGCCTATGTATTGATAGAAAGTACCCAATTCATGTAGAGTATATCCATCAACTTACTGGCTTATCGCTCGAAGGCGAGGATGTGTCGAAAGGGTTTCAAGGCCTCAGTAAGCATGGGGAAAAAAAGGGAGAGCCCAAAATGTACGAGAATTTCCATACACAAAGAGGGGGGATGCACCGCCAGTATTGACCCCATTATACTAGAGACAATGAGTACCTATTTCTATGTAATTGATAGCAATTTAATAGGTTCATATTAAAAAGGTGACTGAAAATTAGATGCCCAGTCAGTGGAAGAGTTTTGCGCCAAAGAAGCTATGTTCAATTGGTGCAGTTACATTTTAGAAGAACTCTTGGTAGCTTGCGAGGAGGTACATGAGAAGGGAAAAACATTTACATATGGTTACTTGTTGGTTACATTCTCCATGGGGAAGTGGACATCACCCCCAGGAAGACCATTATCACCGATAGACAAGGGCCACTTGGAAAATATGTTTGAACCTTGGCATTCAAGGTGGGACTCAGAAAACACATAATTCAACAATGTTGCATTCATGAAGTGGTACAATGGGCTGATAGACACAGCTTATATGTTGCGCATACCTCAAGAATTGCTCAATCTGAATACACAAAACATTGCGTTAGACATGAACCGCCACCACACCTTTTTCTGGCCAAGGCATGTCAAGTTAGAATACTTTCACTCCCGGATGTTGTCGTTCTACCTAGATGAAGATGCCTTTGACAAGGAGGTCAAGTCATGGCCAGGAGTGAAGCACAACCCACGCAAGTCAGGGATGAACTATATTTTACCGTCGAAGCTCCTGAAGAAAAGGGGACAGGAAGAAGAATTTGGCCCGAGTTTTGGTCCAACAACACCAACAACATAGAAGTAGAAGGCTGAGATGCCATCAGACTATGAGACAGAGGAGGATGAGATACCTCTGGAGAGAAAGAAGAGAACATTGCCAATGTTCCTGCAGCTTCCATACTAGTATTTCCTCTTAGGTAAGGATGTTAGTGACATTGTTTTTGTTTCCTTCATATGAGATTTCATGCCCACAAATACTTCGACATGGGTTTCCCCTGTTAAGCCATTGAATCTGCAACTAATATTATCAGCTTTACCTCATACCAGAGCCACCACTCAAGCTTTGCAGATGGTGATTCACATCACTGATGACCCCAAAATGGATACCACTGCATCCACCACCATAATGACTGAAAAACCCTCGTCTCCACCACAATCCCCATCACCCCCACAACCACAATCACCAACGCAAGAAACAACCATCCAAGTACAAACCAATGAACCTAAGCCCATGCAGTTGGACCCCCCTGAACTACCCGATCATGTACCATAACTTGGTAGTCTTACCCATGAAGTCCCAAACCAATCCATATTTCCTTTTGTATCGATTTAGGAAACTCCGAATTCAACCAAGACTCAAAGTGTTCCAATACCACAAGACCCAAGCCCTCATTGCAGTCCCTCAACAATCAATGTTGAGGGTGCCATCCAAAGAATCGGAACCACAGACACCGTGGTCCAGAAATAGGAGGAAGTACCAAAGGTTTAGAAGGAACATGAATGTTATAACCCTAAATTGCACTATCCCTGCTTACCTGGTATCAGGCCTACTCATGCCTCTTCCTAGCCAAATCCATGCTGAGAAATTCCTCAAAAACCACTTAAAACAAGAAACCCGCGCCCTAATTGCTCACTGGGCGCGGGCATCCGCTTGCTGTCCTTCTACTGCACGCGGGTATCCGCGGGCTAACCCAAAACAGCCCACGGGTACCTAACAAAGCAAAAAATCAGGAAAGTTTCCGCCGGGACATGGGGCTTTTTGTCAGTTAACTGGAACGCCGAGCCATGCATGGCCAAGAGTTCGCCAAGAACCCTAAATCCTTCCAGCCTATAAAAGGAGGGATAGGGGTACTATTCAAGGGAGGAAAAATCATAGCAAAGAAACTCTGCCAAATTGCCAAGCCAGTTCTGTCCCAACCCTTTAGCCTAGCCTCAAGATTCAGGAGAAATACATGCAGCAACAGTTGGAGGACAGAAAGAAAAGGAAGAGCCCAGGATCAGGATCGTGGAACGGTGACCGGCCTCATAACTCATTGTAAGTTGATTTATATTGATGGTAATGAAAAAGATACTTTTCCCGTCCCGAAACACATGAATCTCATCTTCATTATCTGATTTATGTTTTATCTCTAACCCCCTAGT
>JZKD02S2136318.1:406426-436656 GCA_000966675.3 Picea glauca
GGTAATGAAAAAGATACTTTTCCCGTCCCGAAACACATGAATCTCATCTTCATTATCTAATTTATGTTTTATCTCTAACCCCCTAGTAGATCAGTAGCATGCATATATGTTTTTGTCTTATTTGCAGGAGAGCTTTGTGGAAGGAGCAGCAGTAGCAAAGAGACAATAACTCAACGGAGGATCTACTTCAACCTTCGGAAAACAAGGTTAGTTCATTCTTCCTGTGCTTGTCTGAGAAAAGGGGTTGAGATTTTGGGTAGAAGGTAAAAGGTTAAATCTGAAGGGTCATGATCTGCGTATAGGCTTAGAACCCTAGCTTATTAGTCCGTAGGGTAAAATATCCAACAACAATGAATCAACATTAGAATAGAGCGCAACCTCATTGCAGGAACAAATGGAGCTAGTACTCCATAATCCACAATAGTGTGTAGAGTTGGTGCAACTCTCCTTGGAGAAATCAAAGATACTCCCATTCCTTCCAGAAACAGTAAGGATGAGACTTGCGCAGCTGCTGCAAGGTCCATGTACAGAGGAAGAAGAGGTGGAGACACCATCAGAGCATTCAATGTCCAGTGGACTCCCACTGTAGTTTCAAGTACCCAGGGAGGCCACTACTTCTTCTGGTGACCTTGCTTAGTGGCCATCAACGCATCTAATTGGCATGATCAAAACTTCAACTAATCAATTAGAGAAGAGGCTACAATAGGCCAAACGAGACAAAAAATTTTCAAAGGAGGAAGCACTCTTCGTCCAATAACGCTAGACACAATAAGAATATAAAAATATTCAAGCGAAGCAAAAAATGGAAAGGGCCCAGGAGAAGCTTGTAGAAGCCTGACCAGTGATTCGAAGGGAAGCACCACAACTGCCCGAATCCACTGCAGTAGGTGACATTGTGCAAAATATTGAGCTACTTCAGGTAGCATGGTAGGAGCTTACCATTCACATAGAAAACCTAGAATCATAGCTATGGGAGAGTCAGCGTGAAGCAGAGTAGAAACCTTGGAAGCTTCAAGATCAAATGGAAAGTGTTGTGGTTGAAGGCAACAAGGCCAGAGTAACTCTGCACCGAAGGACTACAGAGTGTACAAATATTTTCCAAGAGGTTTTTGATTGGATGGGTATTATATCATGATGCAACCAGACTCTAGAGGAATTGTGCATGAAGGTACAGTAACTCAACGAAGAGGCTTCCATTACACTGGATCCACTAGAAAACCATGAAAAATTTGACCAGATCCAACAAACTGACAATGAGCTAAATTCTTTATATGAAGACTAGTCAGTGGCTAAGAGAGAGCTATGCGAGTTTAGCCCAGTCATCCAGAAATCCTATTTGAAGATGCATTAGGTGGACTCTACAATTTATTCAGAGTGGAACTCTTTGGTTATGTCTAAACCCAAGGGATTCCTTTCAGACACAACTAAGCAGTTCATGATCGAAGCTTTGTTGTTGGCCAAAAAATGGTAGGATAAAGATGACAACTTTTAAGGCATAAGGAAGAGAGCCCTAGAACTGGTTCCATAGTTGGGCCCTTCATTTGAAGAGGTGGAAGAAGAAAGTGCTCAAGAAAAATCTGAAAGAAGAACAGAGATAAAGGATAAAGGAAAGCAACATGCCTTCCTAGAAACCACAGAAGAACCAGGGACTTGACTCAAGGGCGAGTCAAGGATTGTGGTCAGAGCCTATTGGTCCCTTATTTTTTTATTAATAGAAGTTGTGCAATCAATACTACAGTCCAAAATCTGGTTAGCAAGTTGCGCAAGTCACAAGAAATCTGGACAGAGGAATGGAGAAAGAAACATAAAATGGTTAGAGGGACAGTGCAACAAGAACAAGAAAGAAATAATTTGAAATCTAACTGGCTTATATATATGAGATGTATATTATTCTAAAGGGTTCACAGGATTATCATTCACTTCCATCTGGGTTCTGTTATTGTTGTTAATTTCCATTTTGGAAAAAGGGTAGATAGAGTTATGAAGAATGAGCTTGGATCCAGAAAAGAATGTAACATAGTAATGACTTATTGTAATATTGAGAAAGCAAGTGGACAAGAATAGCATTGTTTCTCAGTAGTATAGAATTTTTGTTATCTTTGGCATGACCAAGCAGTATCTGTATATGTTGAATTGCATCTGAGAAACCCTTGCAATGACAATATATGGAAGGACCTAAAATTTTAAAAATATTCTGTGTAATTCTCTGTTTATATCTATGAATTGTCATTCTACTTTAATTATTCATGCATGATAAGATAAATATGTTATATCTTGCTTGAAAATGTTGCCGCAACTCTATTGTTTTTACTATTAGTTATGAATAAGTTCAAATTGGTCGCTTGTTAGTTCATCTTGCGCAAGACTAGGTTGAATCTTGATGATTCTTGAGATCTACCTAGGTATTATCCTTACCCTTCCCTATATTCTTGTTTTGGTTTCTCTTTGGGTGAGACTTATTCTCTCTGGAGAATATGAAAATGCTAATGCTCTAGACTACTCAGTACCCTTTTGTTGGTAACCTAAGAAAGACCATGGTTTGATCAATTCCGCACCAACACTTCCCAGCCTAAGTTCAAAGAAATCCTGCATTTTATTGTCATAGAAGTTCTCTGAGAGGTACTCCTTCTGAAAATACTTCTTCAATTGCTTCTAAGTGATCCTATTCTCATTAATATGCTCAACTTTCTTTAGTTGGTCCCACCACATTGCATCTTTCCCATGTAAATGGTAGGTGGAAATTCTGGATTATAGGTTTAATGAATAGTTATGCAATTGAAAATATCTCATGAGTCCAAGCAACCATGCCTCAGCATCATCTTCCCTTTCCCTTTCACCATTGAATAATTGCGTCTTAATATTCCTCAGCTCTCCTTGAAAACTGTCCACTTCATGCCTTATTCTTTGGTGCCTGACAGGAGACACCTCTGGACTACTTATGGAGTCTTCAAATGCATAAGACTTTCTTGCTGAATAAGGAGGTGAGTGGTTTCTATGAGTTTTGCTAGCACTTCTTGAATAACCAAATTTCCCATGGTTATCTCTTCTTTCATGATACTTTCCTTCTTCCTCTTGTTTTGAGTTTGTTATCTAGATGGATATTGGTGGCCACCCACCTATTCCAACTAGCTCCTCGTGTCCATTTTTGTTCAACACGTCTTTCTATACCACTTTATAATTGTGAGTTATACACTTATGGGTTTTTTTGAAGCCTCACACATTCTCCAGGTGGATACGGGTGGCCTCTCGCCTAATCCAACTGGCCTATTTTGTATGTTTTCATGTTATCACATCTTGTTGTACTTTAGGGATGTTTTGAGTCCCTAAACACTATTTTTTTTTACTATCCATAATAAAACTATAGACGAAGTCAGATTCTAATGGTGGAATGTGTAGTTCTATGAAATAACTTTGCAATGGGCCATCATGCACCTAAAATAGAGGTCGTATGAAAAAGTTATGACCCTAGGAGGTTGAGGTACCAAATTACACCAACTTACCCATAGGGCCCACATGACTTTTGGCGTTTCACCTTCTAGGGTTAGGTTTTAGGATGTCTAGGGTTTTTTCATTCATGAGTAATATGAAAATGGAATATGGAGCCTCATTTTAATCCATTCTTCTCAGACAGATGTCTTAGCATTGAGAGTCACCCTTATATTGCGAGAGGATAAGCCCAATACCCATCAGAGTGTTTGGTGGATGTTTGTTAAAATGAGTGGAGGTCAAATGGACAAAACTCAATACAAGAATGATCCTAACATAGAAACTAGGTCGGAAATGAACAATGAAGTGAGGGCCTCATTAACTTCAGTCATCATATTGATTTTAAGTGTGAGCAAAGGGAAGACTTAGTAGGAAAGGTGAACAAGACTGCTATGGGCATCAGGATTTCAAGCATCTTGGTGAAGAAAAACTCAGGCTCAAGATCACTCTTGAACTCAAGCTTCAGACACTGAAATATGTTGCCACAGCATAGTCACAGCAGCATAATAATCAAACATACATTATCATGCAACTACAACAACTCTACTAGATCCTCCATGCCTGAGCCTTTCAGCATAAGACGAAAAAATATAACAAAGGAAACTGACTAAAACTGGTCACGATACTACTATAATCAAACATACATTACAATAGAATAACAACCCTCGACAGGATCCTCTATGTCGGAGTGTTTTAACACAATTTTTACAAAGAGATGAGATAAAATAACTTCTATTAATGAGAAAGTCTCAAATTTGATACATGACCAGACAACAGTTCTGGCATCAAAACATTACAGAATAGGGAGCTCTGCTCAATTAGTTGACAACCTTAACAAAATATCAAAACTAGATATTTATAGTCAGAGCTGTCTAGAACCACGAGGGGCATGATCGGGCCACCCCATTCAAGGCTTTATGTCTGCCTCTTCTTCTTTCAGACTGTGTATGCATTCTTATGTTAGACACAAGCTCAGATCAACATGGGCTTGTAGGAAAATCCATCCACAGGGGAACTTCGGGTTGACAATCTGCCTCCATCGCCAGTCCTTCCATGCTTTCTATGTATGTAGTGAAATGAGGTTTCAACCACTACTCCTCTTTCATTAACTTCTCATTCATCGGGAACGTTATGAGGCTAAATGCATAAATAATTTTCATGTGCTACTAGTGGATCTTTGAATCCACCCAACACCTTAACACCATGATGGTATCACTCTATAATGAACACGATCACCCTTAGCCTCTGGTGAAAATCTCGTGAAATATGCACCCTTTCTTTTGCGCTCACGAAGATTTAGGTTCCAACCTCTTCTCCATTTCTGATTTCTTGTATGCAACCTCAGGCCATGACCTGGTGCGTATCTCCAAAGGTGATTCAAGATTTTTCTTTTCGGGGATTTTCAGGCCACTTGACTATAGATTCCCCGATGCCCAATCTGAGGAAAATGCCTTACTCAAATTAATGATCAGAGTAAATTTTCCTTTGATGGCCACGATTGCTTCCTCAAAAACACGAGTTTCCATCCATGCGATGGGCGTTGACCTTTCCTCCTGGACCCACTTTCCACCTGACCATGGGCTGTGACCTGACGCTTATATTCAAAGGTGTCTCGAGATTTTTCCTTCTGTGGATTTTACGCCTTGCTCCCTGCAAAACCTATGATTCGTGAAATCGTGAATCCACTGATTTGTCGCCACATGCCCCTTTGTATTGGATGGTCTAGATCTATTTCTCACTTCACGCTTCACAAATTTTTCCTTTGTCTCGCTCCAAAACTCCCAAAGGTCATTCCCACGGTCTAGATCTATCTCGTGCTTCGGCTATCAGGAATTTTGTGCATTCCTCACTTCAAATTTCCTGAAGTGACTTTATCTGTAGTTCATATCTGGCACCACGCATCCCTCTAGATCAAACGACTCATGTTCATTTCTGGTTTCGGGATTTTAGACTATTGGACGAATAACTTCGATAGTCTTTTGGAGTCTCGAATTTTGCAATAATTTACCACCATCGAAAACTGAACTTGCCTTTTTCTCATGGATGCGGCCTATATAAATAAAGACTTGGATGACTGGCTGTGGGCTTGGGAAAACAGAAGGATCATTGATAGAGGTAAAGGAGATGGGTGTTCATTTTTTGATAAAAACAGAAAGAGCTCTAGTGGAGAGTTTTTTAGGTAATACAACAAGTGAAAGCATATCGCTAAGACAAAGGGGACAAACACCTATGGCCCTTGACAAATTCATGTGATAACATTTGTCTCTATAGGGGATGGCACGTTCCCTGTGAACTGCCAAGAACAACGCAGATTCAGTGCCTTAGCTTTGGGTTATGGAGTCTCTTATTCAAAATAAAAAATAAGAATAGGACGAGAGTGGTAATTACAATGGTGAAACGCCGGTTACGGCTCAAACAAAAAAATTCTTCAAAAAGTGCCCATTGACAGGGCCACCTAAAAATTCAGAATCCCACAAGTTCTGCAATTTATAAGTGTTGTTCAGAAATACCTCAAAAATCTTGAAGGGACCAATTCACATGGCTTCGAATTTACCATGTTTTCCTTTGTCTTATTTGGGGGCATCCCACTTGAGGACTAGATCTCCTAGCTGAAAATATTTCTTTCTTGCGCTCTTGTCGAAGTCTTGCTTTGTTTTCTGTTGATGATCCTGTACTTTATCAAACAGTTTCTCTGTGTTCTGTTGCACTTCTACCAGCTGCAGTATCCTCCTAACCATATCATCAGGTTCTCCTTGGCATAGCCTCGATCCCATACACCAGCTGAAAAGGGAAAATGCAGAGTGACCTTTTTGTTGTAATCCTGTCATCCCATAAGGAGAATTTCATCTTTGAATCTCAGGCCTTCTTGTTGTCTTCTAACAGTATTTTGATGATCTTTATGAGGCTATTGTTAGAATATTTTGCTAAACCATTTCCCTAAGGGTAGTAAGGAGTATAATGGATCAGTGTAATCCCATACGACTCACATAAATTCATTATTGGTTCGGCCCTGAATGAGGCAACATTGTATGTAACAATCCTGCTCAGACAACCAAATCTGGACATGATATCCTCAAGAAATCTTATGATTACCTTATGGGAGGCATTCCTTGTAGGGATGGCTTCTATCCATTTGGTGAAATAGTCGGTGTCAGTCGAAATCCACCTGTGATGCCCACTTGAGGTTGGGTGAATCTCTCCAATGTAGTTATGACCCCACTTCTGAAAAGGTATAGAAACTACTACAGGCTGCAAAGGCATTGATTTGAGCTGCTTCTTTCCAACAAAATTTTGACACTTGACACAAGCCATTACCTTTTCACAAACATCAGAAAAAAGGATGGGCCATAAATACCTAGTTCCAAGGATTTTATAAGATGTGGTCCTTCATAAATTATGCTTCCCACATGAGCTATCATGAAAATATGTCATAATTCTTTGAGCTTCTTCTGGGTCTAGACATCTCAACAGGACTCCCAAAGGATCCTTCTAGTACAAAATCTGATCAATGATGCAATATTTCATTGCTTTGAGTTTCAAACCTCTCACCTTGTTTTTATCCAAACCATCAAGAGGCCTCAACTTCTGTAGGAAGTATATGATGTCTTTATACCAAGCGCATTTGTTGGCCCTTGGTTATGGATTAAGGAAGAAAGCAAACAATAAGGAAAAATAAATGTGAACTATGAACTGTGCAGAAGGCACAATGACTGAGAATGGGTCGAAGTGGGTCAAAGAAGAAGAAAAGGAGCGAAGTAAGGGAAAATGAGTCGTTGGATGTGAAGATTGAGGAAGACAGATCAACAAGGAAGATGGATCTTGGACAACTCAACAAGTAGATCAAGCCATCAACAAGTGCTTTGGAGCACCTCGCGGAAAAGAAGGAAAGATGGACTAGCGAAGCCCTGGAAACACAGGTCAATTGGACCTAGGGTTTTAGTCACCTAGGGTTTTGGAAATTAGGGTTTTGACACCTAGGTTTCAGCCTAATTGTATGAAATTCAATGTAATGTATAAATAAAGTTCTAAGAGAGTCAGGTGGGGTTCGTCATTATTGTGGATGAGCATTGTTGTTGATACTATTGTTGTATTGAGAGAGAGAGAAGTGTTGGGTGTGAGAGAATTATCATATTGTAAGATCTTCATCTAGGTGTGAAGATCAACCCTGTAGCTAGGTGCGTAGGGAGGGGAAGATAGAGAAGAGAGAAAGGGAGAAAGATATGCAATCTAAGTGTGCAGATAGAACTGTATGTTTTCATATAATATCAAGAAACATAGTTCTATGGATGTAGCCCTACAGAGAGGGTGAACCACATATATCTTGTGTTATGTGTGATTGACGGTGTGTTCTTTTTCATTTGATACGATGTTACTGTGTTACTGTGTTAGATCTAAGATATAACTTGCGAGGTGAGTTTAAGAGTGAAAAAGAATAACTAGATTGTTGTGTGATATTGTGCTAGATTCAGTTTGCATTTCCTCTGGTTGTAGACACCTGTGTCCTGGAACCCCCTATTGCTACTTCGAGTGAGACTACATTTGCTTCGCAGGTGTTGCTGAAAGGGACAGTAGTTAGGGATTATTGGTGTGCTGTTAGAGTTGAACCTTAGGTCTGCCCCTGTGCCAAGAAATGGTTCTATTGCCAGGATCGAGATCTTCTTGAGGGAATGTCAAGGTGGTTTCCATCAAAGACAGAGATTTAGAAGTGGATAGAAGAAAAAGAGAGAGACTTCATCGAAGAATAGAACAAGAAGCCTATCCTGAGTACATAAGATTGGTTGGGAAGTTATATCTTTATTTATATACATGAGATTTTATTTGGAGGAATTCATCAGGAGCTATACGAGTGGCTAGCCAGATTAGCAGATACCTAGTTTGAGATCAGACTCAGACCACCTGTGGTTTGGATGACGATGTTGGTCAAGAAGTTCAAGAGAGTTGATAACATCGTGTCAAGAGTAGTAGATCATTGATTTGATAACACTATTGGAGGGTACATTACTGAGTTTGTTTTTGATGGAGTAGAGTCATATAGCCAAGCAAACAGATATTTCTTTAAGGGACCTCGAGAAATTTTTTTACACTTTTTGAAGTTGAAGATCAATATACTATTGCATGAGAAGAACATATTGAAGATACAGTAGTGGGTCGAATCGAAAATATAATGTTCAAGAATTCATGCAGCGACAACAACATAGAGGTTTGACATACACGCAGTGGGATATAATTTAGAGAAGTTCCTCTGGTGAACCTGTTTGAGGAGAATAACGAGACACTAGGACAACATGAAGGTTTCTATAGTGGAGAAGAAGAAGAGCTATTGAATGAGGAATATTCAAAGTCATCTAGGGTAGAGGAAGGGAAGACTGAAGAACCTCGCCAAGAAGAATCAGAGACTTCAGGAACTACGCCTACCATCAAAGTAACTACTATTACTCCTACTGTTGTTTTAGAAGCATTAAGTAAACAGAGTAACCTAAGTTATTGGAGCACTGGTACAAGATGTCCAATGCATACACACTCAAGAAATCTAGGAAGATCTATGGTAGATGATATGAGGTTACCCACCTTTAGGGGAGATGGATCTGAATATCCTGATCAACATTGGTTCTTATGTGAAGTTGTATGGAGCATTAAGAATGTCAATAATGAAGATGTTAAGAGAGCCCAGTTTAGTACCTTGAGAGACCATGCACTGAGCTGGTACATGAAATTTTTTCAAGGAGTTGTACAACCTAAACCATTGAATGTCATTAAGTCTACGTTGATTGTTGAATTCAAGAAACCTAAGTCGGAATAGTAGTGTATTACAAAACTAAAAGAGATCAAGCAGAGAGTAGCTGAACCTGTGTGGGAATTTGACCAGAGATTTAAGATCCTGACAGGACATTTGAGTTTTCATATTCCAAACTAACAGAATAAAGAATGGTTAATTGCTACCCTCTTGCCACACATCAGAGTCCCTTTGATGCAACAGAATATTGCTTCACAGGTTGGGGCACTAGATATCGCCATGAAATTAGAATCAACCCCGATGGGAGAATCCAGCTGAAGCATGAGTCAAATTTTGATTCAGCTAACCAACTTATCATTGTAGGTTGAATATATGAAGAAAGAAAAGGGAAAAGGTAAAAGAGAATACATATGTTGTATCAGATGCAAATCAGAGGGCCATGATAAGGATAATTGTCCCCTATTCAATGTGTACTTGGCCTCTGGAGCTCTGAACCCATTGAAATAGGTCTCTCTACCCTGGTGCAAGGAATGTAGAAATCAACATCGCCCTGGTGAATGTTACTATATGAAAAAATATGTCCAGACCCCCACACATATGTATTTCAGATTCTGTAAGTGTGTGGGACAAGATGAGAAGGACTATAGAGCTTATGACCTCATGCATGAAAGGTCAAGGGATGCATACAAAATTCAAGGAGAAGTAAAACAAGAAGGAAATACTGCATAGTTTAATTCCCCAGGAAGAGGAAACTTCAACCCTCAAGGTGGATTCATAGGAAGAGGACGAGGAGGAGGTATGGGTTGAGGTCAGGGTCAGATCATTTATTATAACTGCACCCAGCCGGATCATTTGGAAAGGGACTGTCAGAACCCTTGTACCACTTGCAGCTACTATAACTCATTCAAACATGTTATTGAGGAATGTCCAACATTGTTGGCTAAGCTTCAAGAAAGATAGGGTGGGAACCCTCAGGTAAAACTGATGTCATATGAACATCACGGAGAGGACCCTAGATTCATTGTTATCATGAGAGGAGGCGCTGCTACAGAAGAATATAAGGTGACTGCAGAAAAGGATAAAGAGGGATTAGGGGTTAGAAGAGCTGTAGAGAAGACATAGTTGTTCGATCCAAGGAAGGAGAAGCAGACATTTGGGGAGGATAGAAGAGAATTTGGAGGAGAATGGACTTCTTCATTGAAGGCACAACCAGAAGTGAAAGAATGTGGAATTTCGTTGGAATTCGATCAGTCTGCCTCGCCCAGAGAAGGAAAAGAGGTAACCAAGATTGTAGGATTCTTGTATACATTTATTGACTTAATTACAGATGAGAAGGTTGTACAAGAACTACAACAACTCATAAGTCCATATGAGATAGGAAGAGTGGACCCTATGTTGAATAGGGTTGTGAACCAAGTGTCAAGAAAGAGAAGGACAAATAAGGAGCTACACCTCAATGTTCAAATTAGAGACTATGATATAGATTATGTGGTCCTCGACTTGGGATCATAAGTCAATGTGATGACAAAGTAGACCTGGGAACTAATGGGGAAACCGAAGTTGATTTATTCCCCTCTCAGACTCAGAATGACTAATCAGTAGGCAGTAAGCCCTTTTGGAAGAATGGAGCATGTCCCTGTGTACATCAATGGGGTCAGGATGTTTGTAGACTTTGAACTCATAAAGATTGTGGATGAGAGCTATCCTTATCCTGTGTTGTTGGGTGTTGATTGGGCCTTCAACAATTCGACTATTGTTGATCTAAAGAAGAGGAGAATGAAATTTGAGGGTAATGGCCTTAGGGTCATTGCACCTATGGACCCTAATTAAGGTTGTAGGTACACAGAGCCAATCAGAGAAGAAGACCACGCATATGAAATAGAAAATATTTACAAGTTGAAAACTAGACAATATGATTACATTAATCCAACAACAGATGGGAAATTGAGTTTGCGAATTGAAATTGCATGCTCATCAGACTCAGTAGAAGAACTAGAAAATTGACAGAACAAGATGTATGAAGTTTCTGCGTGGAGGTGTGCCAGATGGACCAGGGAGTTTGCTAGATCGACACAACAGTAAGTAACCTGCCCACATTTGATGGTTTGAATCATTTAGAAACATTCTTATTAGAATTTGAAGAAATTGTACCAGCACAATAGAGGTTTTTAGCACTGGATGAAGCCTTGAAAGTAACTCCACCAATATGGTGGGGAACACATAAGAAGAACATCGTGGAGTGGGTGCAATGTCACACTTTGATGACAATGCAATTTCCATACAACATCGAAGGGTGCGAAGTTTTTTATACAGGTCAGAGTTGTCCGAAAGACCATGTGAAAAGTTGTGAGGAATACTGGAATAGTATTCCTAAGGAACAGTGGGTACACAAGTTCATTAACACTTTGGGTACAACGCCTGTCAATTGTTATCTGCAAGCATCTTGTTGGCCCTTGGTTATGGATTAATGTTATAACCCTAAATTGCACCAGACCTGCTTACCTGGCATCAAGCCATCTTACTTGCTATTTTTTTCAAGCCATCACTGAACAACTCTTCTAAAAAACCATGCTTGTAAAGATGTATGCTAACTGCGCCAATAGAGCCTGCGTACAAATCTAGCTTCACCACTACTGCCTATGTACACACACTAGCTGCACCATTATAGCCCACGTATACTCACAAAAATGCATGAAAAAGAAACATTGCAAAGGGATACAGGCGTTTGGGATGTTACCTAACCATTTGACTACCCATATTCAGTCACCCAACCGTTACTATCTCTTTTGGCCTATAAAATAAGGGGTTGGGGTCCCATTCCAAAAGGGAAGCACAAGAGAAAATAAACTCTACCCATTTTAGTATTCCCCCTTTGCCCCAATATTTTGCAGCCAGAATTCCCTTTTCCTCCATTGCAAACCCTTGCCATCTCCCTAGAGAGGACTGAAGAGGATAAGAATATATGGAAGCAGTTGGTGCATGGTGAAGAGGATCCTAGACCAGGTTTGAGGAGCAATCATCTATCTCATTGTAAGTAAACTTTGTGATTCTAATAAAAGGAATACTTTTTATGACCCACCATATGATGTGTCTAATTTGATTTATGTTTTTTTAGGACATCTAACCCACTAGTTCATATATGAAATTCATGTTCATAGTTCTTTGTTTATCTGTATATGAATGGAGGTCAGCCTTGGGAGGAGACTTGTAGTCAAGGAGCCATCAAATGCAAAAGGATCGACACCAGACACGGGGTTTAAGGTAGAGTTACCGGATCTTTTTACTTTGTAGTTCATGCATGAATGTGGGGTACAATCGGGGTAGTTATAAAAGTAGGAGACTTTTAGACGGTTAGATCTACCTACATGTTGAACCCTAGTGTAGTTCATAGGGGGTTTTTCCCACTATAAGCAGAATTGGCGACCATACTAGGGATAGACAAAGGCAAACCATATCTCTGATCACATCTTAGAACGGAGACGCTGGAAGAGTTTGATAAAATTACCAGTACCACCAACATTCTTGCTTGAGTGGTTCCTTAAGTCTTTGGTACCTTAGTTATCCAAATATGTCACAATGTTGAGGGTCTTTTAAGAAGAAGAAGCGATAATGAGAGCTCAACAACTAGAGCTGATTTACTCTCAGTCTAGTTTAATTTATGAAATTTTTCCCGACGCACCATGGTCAATCCTTGACAAGGCCAAAGATTTGGACCACGTGCCAATGGTATTGTTGGTTTAGCACAAATGAAGCTTGCTGATCAACTTTCAAATCAATTGCAGCAATTTTCGATACAATAGACAGTGGCCAGCCAGACCACTGGTTCAGTTGCTCCCCCCACCCAAACGTTAGATGTACACATTGTGAAATTGATGAACCTGAAGGCCACCCAGCAACCCGATGGAAAGAAAAAACTATGAAATAAGGGTAAGGGGGATAAGAAACCCACCAATAATGATGGAGAGGGAAACACAAAGAGAAAAAAGTCAAAGTATCCATGTAATGTTTGCACGAAAGACCATCCGACTCACCTATGCCCTCGACTTGTGGAGGCCCAAAAGTTAATGGCACAACAACAACCTACCGTGTTAATGAACCAATTTCCTCATGGGAAAAATTTGACTCAAGCCTCTTCGAGCGCGGATGGGCAGGCAATTTATGAGTAATCCTTCATCTAAGAATGTGTATATGATGAAAGGTGATGCATATATACCGATTAGAGCACATGACTATGAAATTCCAAGCACCTCTGAGATAGGTTTTTGAATATGAATTCACTTTGACTATGACTAGAGATAGGTCTTATTCTATCAATCCTTTGGCTATGCACACAGTTTACGTTGAAGGAAATGTGGCAAACATCGCTGAAACGATGCCTATCGATATCTCTAGAACCCCTGGCATCGTGGAGAATGTCTTTTTAGGAGTGGATTTCTCTCTCGAAGAGATTTGAATCTACACGGATTTATTTAAAGAATTCAGCAACATGTTTGTCTGGTCTTACAAGGAAATGGCAGGCATAGATCCAAGAATCGTCGAACATGAAATCACAACACATCCTGACGCTAAGCCGGTCCGGCAGAAGCTTTGTCTAGTTAATCCTAAGAAAGCATCAACTATTAAGGTTGAAGTAGAGAAACTTCTCAAGGCAGGCTTTATCTACCCCATCCAATTGACTCAATGGGTGTCAAATCCTGTTCTGGTCGAAAAAAAAGAGGGTACGATTCGCGTATGTACAGACTTCCGTGACTTGAACAAGGCATGTCTAAAGGATAATTTCCCCATGCCATTTATTGACTAGATAGTTGATGAATGTGCAGGTTGTGAGGCATTTTATTTCATGGATGGTTTTCTAGGATACAATCAGATACAAATTAAACCTGAAGACCAACACAAACCACTTTCATTTGTCCGTGGGGTAAATTCTCTTATCGAAAGATGCCTTTTGGTTTGAAAAATGTTGGAGCTACTTTTTAGCGAGCCATGTCTTTTTCTTTCCACTATCTCAAACACATAGTCAAGGATTATCTTGATGATTTAACATCACGATCTCGTAAGAGAGCCGATCATCCTACACACCTCAAAATTATCTTTGAGCGATGTCATTACTACCGAATCCGCTTGAATCCAAACAAGTGGAGTTTTTGCATAACATCGAGTCATCTGCTAGGTTTCATAGTTTTGACAATAGGAATCATGGTCGATCTTGTCAAGGTTGAGGCGATAGTTCAATTTCCTCCCTCGTGTACAATCCCTCAACTTCAGAGTTTACAGGGAAAAGAAATTTTTTTACGGTGTTTCATCACAAACTATGTTGAGATCACAAAGGGATTCATGCATCTACTGAAGAAGGACGTTCCTTTTCATTGGGATGATGCCGGTAAACACACTTTCGAAGCATTGAAACATGCCCTCACAGTTGTCCCTCTGTTTCGGCCACCCAATTATAATAACAATTTCTTATTGTACTTGGCCACGACAGAGTCGACCATTGGTATGGTATTGGTTCAAGAGGATGATTTGATTGAAGAATACATGATTTATTACCTGAGCTGAGGCCTGGTTAGACCGGAACTCAATTATTCCCACGTTGAGAAACTTGCATTGGCAGCATTTCATGCTGTCCAAAGGTTCTGTCATTACATTTTGTTTTGCAATACCATTGTCATTGCCATTGGGAATCCGTTTCCATACGTGTTGACATGACGTGTAATTGGTGACAAGATCAGTATATGGATAGTTATCCTCCAGGAATTTGACTTGGATTTTGTTTCAGTGAAATCCAAAAAGTCATTGGTCTTTGCAGAACTCATCTCAGAACTTCCGATCGAGTCAAGTGATGTTATACCCAAAGATTCGCTGATTAAAGGAGACATGTTTTTGATCGCGTCTTCGGACCCCTGGTATGGAGGTATACTAGTCTATATCTATACTGTGAATTTCCCCACCTCTTCTTCTCATGATCAACATCGTCGTATACGCCATCAGGCCAAGAACTATCTCATACTTGAGGACACTTTGTATTGTCAAGGTGTAGATTACATCCTACGCCGATGTCTCACTCATGAAGAAGAAAATATCGTGCTTAATGATTTCCACACTGGAGCATGTGGAGGTCATCTATCTGGGTTGGAAACAACCCAAAATGTTGTACGAGCCAGTTACTTTTGGCCCACATTAATTAAAGATTGTGTTGAATTGGTCAAGAAGTGCCACCCGTGTTAGATCTTCTCTCGGAAGATAAGGGCACACCCCGCTCCCATGTTTCCTATCATCACAGTTGGTCCCTTCACCAAGTGGGGGATTGATTACACTACATGCAAACCCCCTTCAACAAGGGGCACCATTATATCATCGTAGCAGTAGACTACTTCACGAAGTGGGTCGAAGCTATGCCAACATTCAAAGATGATGGCGAGAATGCAACTCTCTTTTTGTTCAACCAGATAATAGAAAGGTTCAACGTCCCAAGAGAGATTGTCACTACTACTACCCACAAGTGAATGGTTAGGTGGAAGCTGTGAATAAGTCTCTCAAGACTATTTTGCAGCGAACGATCAATTCGGCCAAGTCAAATTGGAATTTGATGTTATACTTGGCATTATGGGCCTACCGAATGTCTGTTAAGACTGCAACTAGTTTCTCGCCTTTTCAACTCATTTACGGGCTAGAAGCAATCTTGCCTATAGAGTGCCAGATCCTATCTCTAAATTTGGTAGTACAGTTATTGCCATACACTTCACCTCTTGAAGAGCGTTTCTTATATCTTGAGCAACTCAATTAGAAACATCAGGATGCAACCTTGGCTAACGAGGCTCATAAAGAAAGAGTCAAGTGTCAGTTTAATCGATCCGTTCATCCTCATATTTTCTCTAAAGGAGACCTTGTCCTAGTCTACGACCAAGATAAGGACCCCCTGGGGGAAGGCAAGTTCAAACCCATGTGGTTCGAACCTTTCATCGTGAAGGAGGTACTAAAGAAGGGCACTTATCATATGGTAGACTTTGAAGGACATGCTTTGGCAGAGCCTAGAAATGGTATTTACCTCAAGAAGTATTACTCGTAGGTGGGTTGCCATGGGTGACTTCTTGTACATATGTATAGTTCTTGTACATTATTCTTTTAGTTTTTGTCTTTCGGGTTTTATGGACATGTCGTTTTTGATGTCATATTTTTCACTGTGGCATATGTCAAGTGAATCAGAGGTGTTCGTTGGTTTTGCGGGCGGTGCTATCCGAGACACTCGAAGGCTTGCCTCCACAGCTTGGGTGATTTTCACACCTCAGGGCCAGTTACTATATTCATGAGGTATTTTTTTGGGTGACGCCACAAACAATGTTTCTGAATACAACACAGTTCTAGAGTTTCTTCGTGACACTTTGTCGCATGGCATATTTCACCTCCAGGTCTACTTAGATGCTCAGTTGGTTGTGTCCCAGTTAAATATGGTTTACCGCGTTCACGATCCTACTCTACACCCACGATTCCTTAGGGTACATCTCTTAGAACGAAGTTTTGATTACATTACATATATCCATGTTCCTAGGAGATTGAATCAAATCACAGATACTCTAGCTAATCATGTATTAGATTGGCATTTTGCACACATGTAAGAAAAATCACACACACACACATGTAAATACATTTGTAAATAAATGTAATCCATAAAACATAAAAAGACATAAAAACATACACGCACACACACACATATATATATCGAAAGTATCGGAGTACATGGGTGGGCGTAAGAACCTCAAAAAATATAGGTCCAGTAAGAGTCACGGGGCTTATACCCTCAAAAATATACACAAGGTTCCCTCGGCACGTAAGTAGTCTAGCCTAGCTAAGGGTGGGGCTTATTGGCCCTGTCATAGTAAACAATGACGTTTATGCCGAAATAGCTGGACCCAGGTCCGTGGAACCCCAACTACATGAGGTTGCATCGATGGTGATAGATCCTCGATCTCTACCATTGGGACTGTGGGAGTGAGCACGGTAAGGTTCCACTCCACTCGTCTCAAAACTCTCTCCGCCTCTCCAGCTGGAGGTCCCCCTAGTGATGTTGGTCCATCGACCACAACTGGTCCTACCTCTTGTCGATGATGCTACCTAGTCCTCGTGAAGTCTGTTGGATGCACTGACCCCACATATGTACATAACAGATTCATAGTTGTCAGTTACTATGGTACACATAAAAAAAATGATATATATGAAAAGAAATAAAAATTAAACAACTTTGAAAAAAAAACATACCTAGCTCTCCTTATTCTACTTCAGGAGGTACGGGCATGTCAGGATCCCTGAAGAAGTCGATCCCGGCATAGGGGTAGTCCTCTATGGTCAGAATCTTCCAAGAGCACTAGTCAAACAATTTGTCATCGAAGGCCTCAATGGTCCTCCTTCCCCCCTGTCGCAGAAACAAGGCCGCCCATCTGCATACTGCTGGAGACAAGGCCACATGCTCTCATACCGTCTCTTGTGGACTGAGACTGGGTACCCTGTTGAATAAGAATGATCAAAGGATGGTCCCAAACCCAAATTTTCTATGTTCCCGCACACGACACTCTGTTAGTTGTCTCTTCATCCATGTCAGCATGGTTTTACTCCAATCGAAAACTTGTGCATTTAAGCACTGAAACACAAAATGCATGTGCACCCGAGAAGCCTGATGTAGAGCCATAGATCTTGTGATCTACCCAATGAGTAGAACTATCACTTTCAGTGATAGATTTTTTATGTTATGTACGGGCATCTGAGAACCGACTTTCTTAGTACCAACCTCGCAATGGAGTCCAATCAACTCCTCAATGTTGTGAGGCCTGGGGAGAAAAATATGCAAGTTGACTAGATCCCCTCTCCTCGAGAGACCAGTAAAGAAGTAAATGTCTTCAGTCATTGGAGTCAATGAATTCCCCTCAAGCATGAATGCCTCGATGTTAGGATGCCAATACTCTACCAAAGAATTTAGCAACCTAGGTTGTTCCCTCATGAACGGACATTGGAAAAATTTGTACAATCCACATTGTGATAATACAGTGATAGCACCAGGGTCTTCTGAGACCAAAAAATTAATTTCCTCATGCTCTGTTTCTCTCCAATGAACATACATCGTACAATTGACAAATTTCAAATGGGAGTTAACTCTTGTATTGTCATTTTTTCCACATGTTGGAGGGTATATGCAGGCTGTATTGGACATAGTTGTGTATGCCCATGGATAGTTTGTTTTTATGCACACAGGCATATGTGTCCTATCCTAAAACAACCCACATATACATAGGTCTGACCTTTTTTAGAGGTGCACGCCCCCCAAAACACAAATTAAATGCAAAAAGGAAGAATGGAAATATAGGAGGGGATAGTTTGTACTTACTTGGTCCAAGCAGAAGTTCATTTTGTCCACTGAAGCTCCCGGAATAAATTCTTTTAGAAAAGGGGTATTTTTGGCATATTAGTCAATTTCTCAATTAACAATGGTGATAATGAGCTTCCAACTTCTATTTATAGACTTTTTGGCCCCTTTTTGTCATTTTTTGGACCCCTTTGCCATTTTTTCTAGCCTGAAAATCGTTTAGTATGGTTCAAGAGTTTCTTATGGAATGTTATGATAAGTGTTATTTTGGGTATTGGGAAATGTTTTTGGAGAGTTGAGTCTTTTTAAAGGTCCTTTGGTAAAAAAAATGTTTTTCCAACTTTTTGCATCTAAGTTAGGATTCCACCTCCACTTTCTGCATCTCGTTGTCTTTTTCACTTTGCCATATGATCGACCCCACCGGGTTGTGACATGGAACCATCATTACTGCTTTAGAAGTGTTGTAATTTAGTGGTAGAGCCTGCCTTTACATGGATGCCCTATTTATATCCTCTTTTCTTTTTGTCATCCATGCCATCGTTAATGACTATAGGCTCGGGAGTCCTTGTTTAGTCTTGTCTTGATTACAAGTTTGAGTCTCATTTGCAAGATTCATCATCACTTTTGACCTCACCCTAGGGAATCCCAAACAAATACGAGTCTTCTTTTAAGCTCTTTTTAGACCCTCTAAACATGAAAATATTGTTGAGCAATCTTGTCTCCCTTCACGCTCACCAAACTAAAATTTGAAGGCACATCTGTCCGACGATAGTTTACCCCTTTTTCGGTTTGGATGGTCAACTATACGAACAAAGGTATACTCTAAGAGATTTGGTTTGCTAGAAGAGTATTCTTAGGTATAATTTTAACCCCTTTTCAGGCTTGAGGGACTAAGTTTATGAAAAATGAACCCCCACGGAGTCCATAGTTAAGCTCTTTTCAGACTCCCTAAAATTGAAAATATGGTCAAGTGACCTTGTTTCTTTACACTCGTTAAATTGGTCCAGAAGAACACCCTTCACAAAGTCCATATTTAAGCTATTTTCAGACTCCTTAAACATGAAAAGATTGTTGAGTGATATTGTCTTTGTCACACTCGTTAAAATGGTTTTGAACAGACGTCTTTTCGGTGCAAGTTTACCCCTTTTTCGAACCGACTAGACTACCTTTGAAAAAGGTACCCCAGTGGAGTCTCCTTTTACGCTTTTTCAGACTCTATAAATATGAAAAAATGTCGATATTGCCTTCTCTGGGATCATTAAAATTACATCGAAGAACGTTATCATGATGTCCTATTAATTGCATTTGCATTCCTGCGTCTTTGGCCTAATGCCAGTTCCATGTTGCTCTCAACTGAACCATCTAAAGCATGCCTTATAATGCAAGCCTTGTAGCACTTTGACTTTGTGTATTGACACCTTGACCCATGGAGAAATTTTCCCATGTTTCCTTTTCTTGTGACACTTGTTCCTCCTTTGTAACGTAGAATTATTTTATTCTTTTTCAAGCTTTCTTAAATTATTGAAAAAGACAAAAAAATAAAAAATACCCCAAAAAGAGGAAGGGAAAAGTATTTTCTTTTGTTGGTAGAAAAATGAGTATCCCTTGGACAAAGCACATCCTTCCATTTGTTCGTCAAGTTCTAGGATTTAATATGACCTTAGGAATCTGTTCTCGCTACATAGAGTTGTGTCCTCCTCCATTTGGTTATCCTTCCAAACATATGGAGAGTTCGCATTGCCTCCTGCATCATGAACTTATGCCAATGCCATGCTGCCTGAGTCTCATCATTTGTCATGATTTTTTCCAAGGGAAGTTTTACTAAGCTTGAGTCATCCCTTCTGTAGTTTGTCTTTTGTCCCCATGCCCGGCCATCTTGAAAATCCAATCAAGTCCCTGTTCAAAAATCCATGAAGTTCTCTTCCTGATCACCGAGATCCTCTTGTCTATTCCCGATGAGCCATCGAAGACCTCTGGGTAGTGAATTCATACACTCATATTACACTCCTACCTGAGTTTTGAAGATCTTGAATTTGTAGCTCGAGCTCTGAAGGCCTCATCTCTAGCCATTAGGCATCATTGGCTTCTTGAAGATGGATACTATACATGTATATCTTTTTATTTTTGAGATGTAGATCCATTGTGTATTTCTCACTGATGGACTTTATATAGTTATATGAAATGGATCTGCAGTGTATTTGGTTGGCAACCAAGATTTTATTTCATCCCGGGCATGGGTATGCCTGCCTAGGTGAGACAAATTGTTATTTTTGCAGATGGAACCTCCTGAACTCTAGTCCCTGGGCTCACTCACTTCGTACATTGGTGAATATTTGTAATGTATTTCAGCCATCAGATGCTCTTTTGACCTCACACATTAGGGGGCATATGTTATAACCCTAAATTGCACCAGACCTGTTTACCTGGCATCAAGCCATCTTACTTGCTATCTTTTCCAAGCCATCACTAAAAAACTCTTCTAAAAAACATGCTTGTAAATATGTACGCTAGCTGCACTAATACAGTCCACGTACACACTCTAGGTGCACCACTACTAACCACGTACACATGCTAGCTGCACCATTACAACCCCCGTATACTCACAAAAATGTGCAAAAAAGAAAAATTGCAAAGGTATATGGGTGTTTGGGATGTTGCCTAACCATTTGACCGCTCATAGCCAATCAACCAACCATTACTATCTCTTTTGGCATATAAAAAAAAGGGGTTGGGGTCCCATTCCAAAAAGGAAGCACGAGAGAAAAGAAACTCTACCCATTTTAGTATTCCCCCTTTGCCCCAATATTTTGCAGCCAGAATTCCCTTTTCCTCCATTGCAAACCCTTGCCATCTCCCTAGAGAGGACTGAAGAGGAGAAGGGTATATGGAAGCAGTTGGTGCATGGTGAAGAGGATCTTAGACCAGGTTTGAGGAGCAGTCGTCGATCTCATTGTAAGTAAACTTTTTGATTATAATAAAAGGAATACTTTTTCTGACCCACCATATGATGTGTCTAATCTTCATATTTGATTTATGTTTTATTAGGACATCTAACCCACTAGTTTATATATGAAATTCATGTTTGTAGTTCTTTGTTTATTTGTATATGAATGTAGGTTAGACTTGGGAGGAAACTTGTAGTCAAGGAGCCATCAAACGCAAAATGATCGACACCAGACATAGGGTTTAAGGTAGAGTTACCCGATCTTTTTACTTTGTAGCTCATGCATGAATGTGGGGTACTGTCGGGGTAGTTATAAAAGTAGGAGACTTTTAGACGGTTAGATATGCCTACATGTTGAACCCTAGTGTAGTATATAGGGGGGTTTTGTCACTATAAGCAATTAAGGAAGAAATAAAAGAATAATGAAAAGGAAAGATGAAGTATGAACTGTGTGGAAGGCACAATGACTGAGAATGGGTCGAAGTGGGTCAAAGAAGCAAAAAAGAAGGAGTGAAGGGAAAACGAGTCGTTGGACGAGAATATCGAGGAAGACAGATTAGAAAGGAAGATGGATCTTGGGCAACTCATCAAGAGGAAAATGCCATGAACAAGTGCTTTGGAGCACCTCATGAAAAATAAGGAAAGATAGGTTGACGAAGCCCTGGAAATGCGGGTCAAGTGGACCTAGGTTTTTAGTTGCCTAGGGTTTTGGAAATTAGGGTTTTGACACCTAGGTTTTGGTCTAAGGTTGTTCGAAAGTCATTGTAATGTATAAGTAAAGGTCTAAGAGAGTTAGGTGGGGTTCGTCTTTATTTTGGATGAGCATTGTCATTGATACTATTTTTGTATTGAAAGAGAGAGAAGTGTTGGGTGTGAGAGAATTCTCGTATTGTAAGATCTTCAGCTGGGTGCGAAGATCAACCTTGCATCTAGGTGCACAGGGAGGGGAAGATAAAGACGAGATAAAGAGAGAAAGATATGAAATATAAGTGTGCATATAGAACTATATGTTTTCATATAATATCAAGAAACACAGTTCTGTGGACATATCCCTAGAGAGAGGGTGAACCACGTATATCTTGTGTTATGTGTGATTGATATTGTGTTCTTTATCATTTGATATGATGTTATTGTGTTACTATGTTAGATATGATATAACTTGTGAGGTGAGTTTAAGAGTGATAAAGAACAACTAGATTGATGTGTGATATTGTGTTGGATTCACTTTACAATTATTCTAGTTGTAGACACATGTGTCCTACAACCCCCTATTGCTACTTCAAGTGAGACTGCATCTGCTTCACAGGTGTTGCCAAAAGGGCCAGTATTTAAGGCTTGTTGGTGCATTGTTAGAGCTGAACCTCGGGTCTTCCCCCGTGCCAACAACATTCTTCCAAGTTGAGGATGACATGAGAGTCTTCACCAACAATCTCAGTTTGCTGATTTCCTAAATCTATATTCATAAAATTAACCCCCAATGCTTTACAATTTTATTCAGCCAACAGCCTAGATGAACCTTGGCCTTTTACCAATTTAGTGGGTTTTATTTATAGGTCGAACTCCATAATTTTGGCAACCCACTTACTCCTTTTCCCATCCATATCAGGCTAGATCAATATATCCTTTACTGAGGCCAAGGGGACATATGAAAAAATCTTCAAATGTAGGACATATATTCTGAAAGCCTTGAGGGATTTGACTAAATCATATGCCTGCTTCTCCATTATATCATATCTCACCTAGGCATCCCTCAATGCTTTGCTAAAAAATGAAATAGGCTGCTCTAACCCTTCTGCATTTCTATGTAGCAAAACAACAACCAATGCATCAGATAAAGCAAAAGAAAATATCAGAAATTCCTTATAATAATCAGAACTGATGAGCACAGGTGCTTCAGTCACAACCATCTTAATTTGGTCGGAAGAATTTCTAGACTCAACAATCCATTTTACTTCTTTCCCCTTTTTAAGCATGTCTATAATGTTCTTAACCAACTCATCAAAATTATAAATGAACCTCCTCAGAAAGTTGATTTTTCCCAAGAAAGAATGAACCTCTTTCTTAGATCTGGGAAAATATAAGGCTTGGATGGCCTCTACTCTACTTGGATCAATTTTTACTCCATCTGTCGACACAATATGCCCCAATAATTTAGCCTCTTCCATAGCAAACAAGGATTTCTTAGGATTGAGGGAGAGGCCAAACCTTCTACACTTCAAGAAGACTTTCTTCAGGTGATGAAAATGATCTTTATCATACCTTGAGAATACTGTAATGTCATCCAGATAGATGACTACAAATTTTTCGTTTTCTCCAATGAAGGCAATTCCCATGGCTCGCTGGAAGGTTTCTCCTGCATTCATCAATCCAAAGGGCATTTTGGCATACATGAATGTGCCCCAAGGAGTAGTGAAGGTTGTCTTTTTTCTATCTTCAGGCAAGACATAGATCTGATTGTAGCCAGAGAAGCCATCAATCATAGACATCCTGGATGAACCAGTAACTCTCTATGGAATTTTATCCATCTTCGGCAAGGGGTAGTTTTCTTTTTTGGAGCTCCTGTTCAAATTTCTGAAGTTGAAACATAGCCTAAATTCTTCGTTTTTTTTCCTCACCAACACCAAATTATCCACCCATTCTGAATATCTCAAGGGGCTAATGATCTGGGCATCCAACAACTTCTTCACTTCTCTTTCGATAATAGGCAGTAGCATGGGATTTATCTGTTTGAGTTTCTACCTGAAAGGTTTGGCCTCTTCTTTCAAATGGATTTTGTGTTCCATGATGTTTGTGTCGTATGTTCTTAAATCTTCATATTTCCAAGAAAAAACATCGATGAACTCCCTCAAAATATTGACATAATCAGCCCTTTTCTCCTTTGATAGCCTGTTAGATAGCTTGAAATACTTTTGATCGTCCTTTGTTCCTAAATTTCACTCGGTCACATCAACCTCTTCAGTTGGACCCTTTACCTTTACAACAACATCATTTCTATCAAACAGTGTCTCCAAAGGGAATAGCCCCTTTGGAATATGGTTGCTAGGCAACTGAACAATATGATGATTAGCAATTTTATTTAGAAAAACATTAGCAAGAGGGTTTCCTTCATAATCCTGATCCTGATCAATATGCATCTCGAAAAATTCACCCATGGTATCAAGAAACTTGTTTATCTCGATATCACTCTCAAAGACCTTCCAATGTTTGACATTGTCGGGAATAGAGGGTCTGTATTTTATATCCACCTCATACTTGAGTTTGGAGGGCGAAGGGACCTTGAAATTACTTGCTAAGACTACCAAGGAATCTGCCACAGAGTTCTCCTCTCTTGGAACAAATGAGATATTAAAAGCTAGGAAGAAACTGTCAATCATATCCCATACTTCATTTCTATAGGCCCTTAACCTAGAGTGCTTATCCTGGTATAGGTTTTTGACTTGATGAACAATCATCCCAGCATCTCCAAATACTATCAGTGCCTCGATCTTCATGTTTTTGGCAGCTCTCAGACCCAGGACAAGAGCCTCATATTATGCCACATTATTTGTTGTTTCAAATTCAAGCTTATAAGACAATGATACAGTCTCTTGGGTCGGGGAAATGAATAATACCCTAGCCCCAACACTCTCCTTGGAAGACGCTCCATCGAAAAACATTTTACAAACAAATACATTGGAAGGAGGGTCTTCACAAGAGGTGATGGGATGTTTTCTAATTTCCATAGGTGCTTGAGGAACATCAGTGATTTGTAGCATAATAGTCCCCAGATCAGTATCTATTGTGAAAATGGGGTGGTTAGTCGGATTTTCTTCATCATTGGTGATGTACGGAAGCTATGCTTCCATGTAAATCCTTCTTTGTTCACCTCCAAACACCAGAATAGTGGCATATGAAAGGTCCATCTGCAAGGTTCCCCCCAGTATTTTTATCCAAGATCTAGATAGGAGCATCCCAAACTTAGGGGGAACATCAACCACTACAATATCCATGACTACGCTCTTCATTGGTAGCTAGAACATAGATATTGTAACATCTCTGACCACCCATGGCTGGGCCATGCTACATGAGAGAACGCTTTCATTCTCTCACTTCGGAACATACTATAACATACCTAGTATCCAACCGAGCTACGCCACATAAAATTTTCAAACTGCATGCAATTAAACATATACACACAGAACTCTTACGGAAACTTTATATATAAAACGTAACAGAAAAATACATTACCTAAATGAATGAATTCCTACTGAAATAACAATAAACATAGACATGCAGTATATATAGGAAATACCCATAAGCATACAGACAGTTATAACCACGCATATGATAAACCCATAAAAATAAACAAGTAAATAACAATGCAGCATGTAAATTTATCACACAGTTGACACTTATCTTGGTAACAATATCACCAACTGTGTGAAGACCGTCCATGAACCTCCCAGCCTTAGACCACACTGCTCATCACTCTCAACAGTGGGTCATCCCCAAGCTAGGACTAAACTCCACCTGGGTAAAGGGATTCCTAACCAGGCTAATGGATCATAGACAACAGGAAAGACTCCGTCATAGTTACCAACTCAAACTAACAACCTACAATCCCTCATTCCCCACATCCCTATCCCACCCTGGGAAGTGTGCCCCTTCTCTCCTCAAAAACCCTTCGACTGCCCCACTTCCTTTCTGGGCTTCAGAAATAGGCCAGACAGGATGTCTCAGATCCCTGTAGTTGTAGTTTAACACCTTCAGGAAATCAATTCCCAACAATTATCTCACCCAGAGATAAATTTCTCATGGGCATGACAACCTGCCTCTTCAATATCCCACGAGCCTGACAACCCGCTTCTTCATTCCAACTCCCAAGATAACCAACTACACAAATAGGTATGGCTATGGATAGAGGTTGCACTATAGTGACATGAAGGTATAGAGTATATCTCAATGATGTCAAAGGTCATTCCATAATGGCTGAATGATGGAAGAATAATGGAAGGTGTGCCATAAATGAACTAAGTCCCAACAATATGTATGCATGTCCCTAACTTGACACTTGTCATGTTGGGAGCTACTTTGGCCCAATTGTCCTCAACTTTAGAACTTAGGCTAAAATTATTATCCATACTTTATGATTTAAGAAATATTAATATAATATTTCTTTTTGGCTTAAGCTCCCTAGCTTATCCCTTTTCCTTAACTTTTGGCCCTCCCTTTCCCTAACTAGTGGAGTTTTTTCCCCATCTCTTTTATCATGGTCGGTCTGCGTGTAGCAATGTATTTTATATTAATCATGAGATATATACAAAAGTAGGTGCACTGGCCTTTAACATCTAGGTTGTCCGGCCTAATCATCACAAAAATGGCTCACCAGCCTATAAAACATAACATATACACAAAGTCTCGCTGGCCTCAATATCGTGTGCACTTAAGATGCTGCGCGTGGTATCCTGGAATGTGCACACTTCATCAATTTACTATGTGATACATGTGGGCACTATGCCATGAAAGGTGCATAAAAAAAATGATATCAAACATCTCACCAGCTTAAGTACCTTTTCATTTCCAATTACAATTGGGTTCGACTGAGGGATATTACAATCCCCTCCCCTTATTTATGCACTATCCTTAGTGCATTACGTACCCATATACAACAAAATTTTCAAAAATCTTCAAAAAGATGCGGGTATTATTCCCACATTGCATCCTCATGCTCCCAAGTAGTGTCCTTAGGACCATACAAGTTCCATTGGACCTTTACAAGCCCTATGGATCGATTTCGGAGCTGTTTGATTTTTTGGTCTAGAATGCGTACCGGATGCACTTGAAAAGCGCCTTCTTGCTCCACCTAAATCACATTCCAATCAATTACATGATTAGCAACAGGTAGATATTTCTTGAGCAATGATACATGGAATACATTATGAACAGACATAGATGTAGGCATTGCAATCATATAAGCTACTGAACCAATCCTCCCTAGGATTTCAAAGGGCACATAATAGCGATCTGCCAACTTGGAACAATTTCCCAACTTCAGGGAACTTCTGTTGGCCTTCACTTTTAAGAATACATGGTCTCCCACTTTGAATTCCATATGAGTTCTACCCTTATCAACATATCTTTTTTGCCTGTCTTGGGCATCCTTTAAATTTTTTTTTATTTTCAACATTTTCTTCTCCATTTCCCTGAGAAAATCTGGCCCAACCACTGCTCTATCTGTTGGGTTATCCTAGCTTACTAGTGTGTTGCACTTTCTACCATAAAGTGCCTCAAATGGACTCATCTTCAGTGATGCTTGGTAACCATTTTTATAAGCAAACTCTACCAAGTGTAGGTAGTCTTCCCATTTTGATGGTTTATCCGTCACATACATCCTCAACATATCCTCAATCACTTGATTCACCCTCTTTGTTTGTTTAACTGATTTTGGATGATAAGATGTACTAAAATTCAAATTTGTTCCAAATCCACTAAATAATCCCTTCCAAAATTTTGAAGTAAATTTTGGATCTCTGTCAGACACAATTGTCTTGGGTATGCCATGTAATCAAGAAATTTATTTCATATAAACATCAACAATGTTGGCTGCCTTGTGAGTGAGGTTAACTGGAATAAAATGGGCAGCCTTAGTAAGCTTATCCACCACTACCATGATAGAATCATGTTGCTTTTTTGTTCTGGGCAGTTTGGTGATGAAATCCATGGTTACAAATTCCCACTTCCAATCAAGAATGGGTAATGGCTGTGGAAAACCAGTTGGGTGTCTATACTCAGCCTTTACCTTCTGACATTCCAAACATTTGGAGATAAAATCATCAACCTCTTTCTTCATGTTTGGCCAATAATATTGGTTTTTGACAGCTGCAATAGTTTTTTGATAACCTGGGTTCCCAACATAAGGTACATTATGCATTTCTCTCAATATCATAATTTTCAATTCCTGGGAATTTGGTACATAAATTATGCCCCTGTACATGAGAATTCCATCACTATCTAGCTTGTATTCTTCAATTTTCTGCTGTAAATTACCTTGCTGTAACTTTGCTACTGATTCCTTGTATTGCAAATATAAATTTGCAGCCTCTAATATTATGTGTTTCAAATATGTTTGGTACATGTTAATGGTTGTAGCATGCAATCCATTCACCCTTCTATTGAGTGCATTAGACACTTTGTTCTCTTTCCCCTTGATATGCTTTATATCAAAGTCATACTCACTTAGAAATTCTAACCATCTGCTTTGCCTAGCATTTAGAGTTGGTTGATCAAATAAATATTTTAGACCATTATGGTCCATTCTCAGATCAAACATTTTCCCCATGAGGTACTGTCTCCATTTCCTCAAGGCATGTACTATGGCTTCCAACTCCAAATCATGAGTGGCATAATGTCTTTCATGCTCCTTCAACTTCCTTGCTTCATAACATATAACAAATACATTTTGACTAAGGACTCCACCAAGTCCTTCTTTACATGCATTTGTGCATACAATTAAGTCTTGATTTGGGTTTGCAATCCTTAGTATTGGAGCACTTGTTAACAATTGTTTCAAGTGTTGGAAACTCTTTTCACAATCTAATGTCCACTGAAACTTCACACCCTTTCTTTGCAAGAAAGCGATTGGGTATGCAATCTTTGAAAATCCTTCAATAAATATATTTTAGTATCCTACAAGGCCCATGAATGATCTGACCTCAGTAACATTCTTTGGCACTGACCATTCTCTAATAGCTTCTATCTTCTCAGGATCCATTGCTATCACATCCTTTGAAATGATATGTCCCAAATAATGAATTTGCTTCTGATAAAATGAACACTTTTTCAATTTGGCATACAACTAATGATCCCTTAATACTTGCAACACCATCCTCAAATGTTATTCATGCTCTTCTTCTGATTTATAATATATAAGAATGTCATCTAAAAATACAATGACAAACTTGTCTAAATATTATCGGAAAACACCATTCATTAAGCACATGAATACAACTGGTGCATTTGACAACCCAAATGGAACCAATGTGAACTCATAATGACCATACCTTGTCCTAAAGGTAGTCTTTCTGATATCTTCCTCTTTAATCCTTACCCGATGGTGTCCTGATCTGAGATCTATCTTTGAAAATATCATGGCATCCTTCAATTGATCAAAGAGATCATCAATCCTTGGCAGAGGATACTTTTTCTTTACAATCACTTTATTCAACTATCTGAAATCAATGCACAATCTTAATGTTCCATATTTCTTCTTCACGAACAAGACTGGGGCACCCCAAGGTGACACACTTGGGTGTATATAGCCCTTCTTTAGAAGTTCTTCAAGATGCATTTGTAACTCCTTCAGCTCCGGTGTACTCATTCTGTAAGGAGTCTTTGAAACTGGAGTTGCTCCAAGCATTAAATTTATAGAGAAATCAATATCTCTCTTTGGGGGTAGTCCTGGTACCTTCTTGAACACATATTCAAAATCTTCCGGGACTGCATGATCTTCCAAATTTGGACCCTTATCTTTAGGTGTCTCTTCCATATGTGCTACAAATATTTGACACCCTTTTTTGTAACATTTCTTTAACTGCAATGCTGAAATTTCTCTAATGGTTACTGTTGGTCACTATAATTGCTTAATTAATTTCAAACAACCAAGTGAAACATAAATTATCAACCCAGGGAAGACTTTTGTTTCAAAGATAGCTGCGCACTATATATGCTCAATTCCA
>JZKD02S2136318.1:439537-465787 GCA_000966675.3 Picea glauca
CCAGAAAAAACAAAGGAGCCTTTCGCAGGGCGAGATAATATAATCATTGGATTCTTTAGTAGCATAAATGATGAATAGCAAAAAAGATGAGAAAGACAATTACAACAAAGAAGCAGTTAAGAATTTGTTTATTGTAAAATGAGAAGATTGAACACTAAAATCTTTCAAGTCAGAAACAGGGTATACGAGATAAATCCTGCAACTTTCGTTACTTCCAAAGATTAGGTTTAGAAAACAGTATGATAACAAAGTGAGAATAACATTTAACTTAGATAGAACAACATCACCAGTGAATACACGCGAGAATCCTGTAAAAGTTCCTCTTTGTATTAATGGAAGATCTCTTCAAAAATATTACAGTCTAATAGCTTGTAGGGTGTGAAGATCAACAACCCTCAATACTTTGAAAGATCAAGTATTTATAACTCAAAATTACAAACGATCCTGTCATTAATGACCAGGACGTGCTAAATCTATTTTTAGCCTATCTAACTTAACAAATTTCATAAAACTAGGAACTTCTTGATGATGTGGTGTAACTGCATGATGATTTCTGGGTGGGCCGTTGATGAAGCCTCTGCACGACCCCATCTGACTGGACGAATGACTGGGCTGGGATAGCTCATCTGCTACTCGATTAGATCACAAAGTTATTTCCAACGAAGATGAATGGGCACGTTGACTTTGAGTAGCCTTCGATACACTTTGTCCATTTATGTGTACTTGGCGAAGGTAGGTTTGGTGACGAAGATGTATCGAATCTCATGTTGAATACTGATGTCCCACTGAAGTGCATCTAGAAATTCCTTGCTAGTGATGCTTCCTTGAATCCCTGAAAACTTGGAACTGTCCTTAGCCACATCGTCCAGTCTCTTTTTGTAGTCAAGGAGTGTCATCAGTTTATCATTGATTACCTTCAGACCAGGAAGACCTTTCTTCTATAGAGCCTCAATATTACTAAAAAATCTTTGTACCCCTAGGTCCATGGCCTGAACCTTTTCTTCCAGCTGAAGCATTAAACCTCTCTTGGTAAAAACTCTTTTGACCTCAAGGATGGTCTCTGTTCTATCTTCAATTTTCAGCTCTTCCAGCTCCTCCCTGGTCTTAGAATTTAGGAATTTCATGATCTCATTAGCCTGTGTTGGCATCTCTCCCAATTTTGATCTGATCTTCTCAATGGCCTGTTTGCTTTTCTACACCAATTCATTATGCTCGAACGTGATCTGTATCATGGGCCATATCTCATTCATGGACTTGGTGATGTATGTCCATACACTTTATTTAACCTCAGCCAAAGTTTTTCCTGCCACTGTTTGCTTCCGGAGTTGTTGTAACTCTTGCTTGAGCTGATCTGTCACCTACTTTTCCTTGGAGAGGCTGATCTGAAAGGAATATTTGAGTTCCTGAAGGTTCTCAATCTCCTTTTTAAGCCTGCTGATCTCTGTTTCCTGCAGGTTCATCTTTTCCATAGATTTAACCAAGTCAGCTATCTTTTCTAGGGATGTCAGTGGAGTCGCGGATGGGACTTCTGTCACTGACGTTGTGCTCACTCCCGAAATTGGAATGGAACTCAATGGAATGACTTCCATTGACTTCAGTTTTTCTTTCTCTTTCACTAGCTTCTCCATTTCAGCTTCCATTTCCTTAAGTTGTGCATTCTGCTCCATGAGTAGTTTGAGCATTTCATATTTTTCTCCTTCTTTCCCTACTATCTCCTTTGCCTGTGAATCTTCTGTTGGCGGCAATTTCAGTTGTTTTCTTAAGGAGGCTATGTCATCATTTTTCTTCTTAATCATCTCCTCAGCTACTTTCACGTTCGAAGGATCATAGCCGATCTTGAGGAACAGTTCCTCCAAAGTATTGATTCTGTTGTCCTTGGCAAAGGATGATATCTTCTCTAACTTCAATTGTGTTTGAACATTGTTCAGGGAAACTTCCAGTTTGGATGTAGTAGTGGCAGCATGCGCTAGCGTGTAAAAGACCATTTCCCCTGTCTGCTTGTGCAGATCCATCTGATCGACCGGATGCACATCCTTCATTTGGAATTCGAAGGTGGCCCTTTTGTAGTCAGTGATCACTTTTGGATCTGGTACCTGTGCCTGGAGGAATGCCATATGCATTCTTCCCTTCTCGGTGTCGAATGTCGATAGTAGCCTATGTTGCACAGTCGACGTCTGCTTCTAGAACTGGGTGCAAGTACTGCTGGTTAGGGTCTGGTTCCTTTTCTTGATTAGCTTATATTTTTCAAAAGTACTCAACTTGGGTCCTACCTTGCCTGGCTGGGTGGTAAATGGAGAATCTGTGAGTTTCTTCGGCAATGATGAGGTTATGATCTTCTGGAGGCTTGCACCGAGGGGTGGCCTATCAACCTTGGTCACTGTAGTGGATGGGGCTTATTTTTCTTCGGTCGGGCCAGGGACTGAAAAAGTCTTAGCCCTCTTGGTATGTAGCTGGAATTCTTCAAATGATACCTCAGTGACAGGCGGAGATAAATATTTCCTAGGCCTTTTCTCTTTCGGGACCTATGGCATCTTTGTTTGTGATACAGTGGTTGGGGGATCTTGTTGTTCTACTTCAACCAATGTGTTAGGCTCCCATACTGTCTGGTTTGCAAATTTTTTAACTTCATGCCTAGCTTCATGGACATATGGGATGTTCTTGTTTTTTACCCTCATCTCGGAGATGATCCCACATGAATTGTAATGCCATGGGAAGCTCATGAAGAACTTCATTTCCCTCAGCATCCTGTCTGCTTCTTCCCTAGTGCCACGATTGTTGCAGATGAAGGAACCAATCTGCCCCTTGATTCTAAGTTGTTTCTTTTTCTTCAGTGACACAAAATGGATATCATCGAAATTTATTATCTGCCTTATATATTCCAAGGAAAAAATTCTGACAGGAAGATACTTGGGTAGCTTATACGGTGCCAACTCACACTCGTATACTCTGATCTCGGTGTAATCTTGGTATGAATACCAATCCCCTATCTTTGTGTTATCTCAGAGATGCAGGATCCTCTAAACTTCATCATTTATTCGAGGCTCAGGCCTGCCGCTAAGCATACTTACCACAAGGTGATAGAATTGATCAATGAACTCCTTGAAACTGAACTCTGTGGAGTTGTGCTTGAGCAAGGAGGTCCATGCTGTCACTGCCTAGGGTCTACCATCTCCATCCATCTTCTGCATGGAAAAAATGAATTTGTCCTTTGGAAGAAGACGAACAAGTACGCAAGTATGGACGAGTATCAGAACATGCCTTCCATGGAGAAATTCATGAACTATTCATGAATATTGTTCGCCAGGAATGTGCTAAAGTCAAACTGGGTGGTGGGCTTCTCATCAGTAGAGAAGATGGATAAAAATCCCAGAATGGGTTCATCTACCCACTGATCTGAATAGTATCCTAAGAAGGAACAAAGGGATGGTATGATCTGGTTTCCTTTAGTCGAGAACATGAAAAAAGGATAAGGAGGATTTGTGGAGGGAAATTGAGCAAATGGGGGGAGGAAAAGCTCGAATATTTGAGCTCTTTGGGGGAAAGTCATTTTCTGGTATGATTCTGTAAGAATTTCCAGGTTGAAGGGTGATGCAGAGTCGGCTCGGGGGATTTGTATCATTTGGTCAATGCATTCGGGCATGACGAGGAAAATGATCTCTCCGGACGAGGAGACAATGGCTCTTTGCTTGGGAATGTATTGGGCTTGGCACTTGTGAGAGAACTCTGGAAAAGGGTGGATATGAGGGAATAGGTAAAGGGGTAAGTTGGACTCCCAGAGTTCGATTTCGTCACTCTGGTCCAGGAAAACTTCCTTGAGCCATGAATGAAGGTCTATGAAATCAAAATCGCACTTTTTATCTGTGATTAAGTGGTCTTTGTCGACTAGTGAGATCCTGTCAAGGTCGACATGAGGTGGGAGAAATGGATTCTCCTCTCCTTCTTCTTGTTTGGACTTTTGCGCCATTACTGCAACAGTACCTGCAAGAAAAACAATGTTAGCGGGGTGGTTGTTGGTGGGGGAAACTGATTGTAACGGAGGAGAAAATGGGGTAAATCTCTTTGGTGCGATGAGTGGGTAAATGGTGAAAATAGGAAGAAAAAGGGTAGTTTTGAGTAAATGGGTGTCTGTTGGGTGTGGGATACAGGTCAGCTAGTTCACGGATAGGTCATCCAGTAATAAATGGCCAATGGATCACTTAGAGTGTGAGATGGTAGGTGACAGGGATTGAGGGATACAAATGAGTGACATGGCGGCTACCGATTGGGGTAAAGGTCATAGTGAAGGGGCTTGCCATGAGTGAATGGGGGGGAAGAACTAACAACAGTTATGGGACGTGACTATTTCAAGAAAAGGTGGATGGTGACGTCCAAAGGTGACAATGGTATGTCAGACAGTAGGAGATGATGGGACTCGGGGCCATTAGATCATTGCCACGTAAAAAGAGAGGCCCACCAGAGGAGAGATACCATTCCGAACCGCCCCCCCCCTCATTTAAAAGTAGAATGGATAGGTGGGTCCGAAAAACATCTTGGGTCGTTGATCTGCGTGCTTTCTTTTGAGCCGTAGATCTATGCGTGTTGTTTATCACACATTCCGGACCCCCACCCCCTCCATTAAAGGCAGAATGGACGGGGGGGTCTGGAATTCAACATTGATCGTAGATTTGTGTGCTTGATCCTGAGCCATCCAGATGCACGCGTGTCTTATCAACAATTCTGGACCCCCCCTCCTCCATTAAAGATAGAATGGTCGAGGGTGTCCGAAAAGACCTATCCACCGTAGATCTGAGCGCGATCATCTGGACCATTGATACATGAATGGAGAATAAGTGAGGGCACAAAAAATACATGCACCTAGAAACTTAGGGTAAGTGATTTCCACAGGTTTTCTCAAAGACTTTTCATGTCTACACCACCAAGGGGTTAGTCCAACAACATTTTAGGTATCCAAATCATGGTGCAACATGATCATCAAACTAGTTCTTATTGAAATAAAGTAATAAAACAATTAGCCTATATTCTAACCTAGCTTCCTATGATAATTAACCCAGATTAGACTGTTGGGTTAAGAATTTACTCTACCCTGGGGCTATCTGACCAAGATTAGACAGTCTGGCCAGATTTATTCACTAATCTAACCTAGACACTTTGGCTAATATTAAACTGTTTAGCCAAACTCATTCACTAACCCTATCAACATCAATTTAAAAATAACTTGGCCATGCTTGAGAGGTATGGACCAAGTTACTATTATTGCATGGGGCTTTTATTGAAATTATTTTATGCCCTCTTTTTTTTTTCTATTTTTTTCAAATTATTTACAGAATGAAAAATTATTTGTCAACAAAAAACACCAGAGACAGATAATATCTCAGTCACCAGTTGATCCTATAACTTATAGGGTGATAACACAACCCCAACATTGAATAGGTGGTTGCCTTGGCCTTTGACCCCATGTGTCAATCGTTCTGGGTTCTCTAGGAGTTTGTTGTCCTTGAGGATTATTTTTGAAGAATGGTGGCTTAGTTCCCTTCTTCCTCTGATCCATTTTGAATTTCTTTTTGTCTTTCCAAGATTTTGGAAAGTTGGCCTTGCTTTTTGTTTATCATATAGACATTTAGATCTCCTTATGGTCTCCTCCAATGTCTTGGGATCATCATACTGTATCTTTTCACTGATGAATGATGGAAATCCACTCAAATACCTATGGATCTTAACTGTCTCATCCTTTATGAATGAGACATACTTCAACATTTCTAAAAACCTTCTCTCATATTCATCTATGGTCATACTCCCAAGCTTGAGCTCAAATAACTCTTTCATTTTCTTGTCATAGTATCTCTTAGTCAAGTATTTCTTTTCAAAATACTTCTTGAATTCCCTCCAAGTAACACTTTTCTCTTTAATGTGTTGCACCTGCACAATTTGATCCCACCACATGGATGCCTTTCCCTTGAGTTTATAGATGGAAATTCTACCCTCTGCATGAGAAGAGTAATTATGCAATTGGAAATACTTTCTCATGCCCAACAACCATGTCTCTGCATCTTCATCCTTCTTGTGCTCACCATCAAATGTAGGAGGTTTGATTTTGTTCATTTCTCCTCGTAGCTCATCCACCCCATACCTCTTATGCTTCCTAACAAGGGATGGACTTGATTTTTTGTGTGCCCTCTTATTGGAATTCCTCGAGGAGTGATGGTGATGTCTGCTAACACTTCTTTCTCTTCTTTCTCATCAGGAGACCTGTGACTTCCATATTTTCTTAAACCACTCTCCTTATCCAATTTCTTTTCTATTATGTTCAAGCTCTGCATTAACTTCATATCGAAATCATATTTATGCTCCTTGGCACTCATAAGCCTTTCATTATCAGCTTTATGGCTTTGGACATCCTTTTGCAAATTTTTAATGGTCTCTGCCATATTCATGTTTTCATTCCTTTCTTCTCCATGTCCATTGGAGTTTGTTCCTTCAATGTCCAAATGGACATCCATCCCTCTGATTTCATCTTCCCGGATGTAAGTCCCTTGTGCCTCTTCCATTACTCTGGACTTTGTGATGATCCTGATCTGATCTAGTTATTGTTAATTCTACAAAATGTGTAGCCAACAAAACTTTGCTAGGCTAACTGTTTCACAATTTCATGAAAAATATGAACCATTTTGGTTCAATAATATATCAAAATTATTTCTTTTGATTTCTTGAAAACATTGAATGCCTAGATCAATTTTCTGGGTGGATAATTATATTCCACTATCCAATACCTTTCCAACCCCTATTCACATGCTCAATTCCAAGTCTTGAGCATAAAGTTATGGCTATTTGAAATTTTCCCATTAATTTTTCATCTTGGCGAAACTCTGTGTTGTAACTATGCATTTTTGCACCTACTCCATTGGATTTTTTGTAGGCTCTCAATTGGGTTTCTTGATATACATATTATCGACACTTTTTCGAAGTTTCAGCTCTTTCTGGGTTCTTGGCTGCTAGTTACAACCTATTGAAGTTCTAGGCCAAATAAGGTTTTTGGTCTGGAATGCTACAGGTAGATTCTTTGCCATTTTAACCATATTTAACATGCCCATAAATTTAATTCAGCTCTGGGATGGTCTTCTATGGTTCAATAGATTTCCATTGACTACTTCTGTGCCTCAATATGATTCCATAGCATAAATTTATGGATCTTTGGAGCTAGCTGGGTCTTATAATTTACCCTCCACTCTTTATGTTGTAACTTTCTCATAAAAGATCTGTTTGACAAATGGTTCACACCATTAGAAATATCTCTTGGATCTCTTTCATTTGACCTATAGAGATAGAGTGTACCTTTGGTACACTCTATTCTCATGTTTTTTTGAGTTGCTAAAAATGCTCTTAAGGGCCTCAAAAACGTGTTGCAAATAGATGACGTTCAAACTGTATAAAATGTCGCAGAAATTCGCTAGTTTTCCACTGTTGTTCACCATCCAAATGACTTATCGTGCACAAATTTCAACCTGTACACCCATATTTTCCATGTGCAACAACATCACAAGGTAAATCGTGCTTCACGCACTTATAACCACTGTGTATTTCTTCTATGTAGCGCCAATAACTTGCGTGCACTACTTTTGTGTCATGCACCAATATCCATCGCGCACAGTTTCGTTCTTGCATTATTACCTATTGTTCGCATTTTTTGTATTGCGTGCTGATATTTAGTACACCCTCACCACGCACCAATACTCTGTGCACGCCATTAACTAAATTGTCACGCGACAATATATCCCCACATTGTGCGCGTGCCAACAAAACTCCTCTATGCTCTGCCAATACTACACACACCACATGCACCATTATTATGTGTGTGTACACAACGCATACCTTAATATGCGTATGTACACTGCGCAATGCTAAATTTAGCATGCTCACCTGCACACCAACATTTTTCCACGCGATGCCAAAATTTAGCGTACGCACTCACACACCAACATTTTTCTGCGCGATGCTAAAATTTAGCGCATGCACTCGCACACCAACATTTTTCCGCGCGACGCCAAAATTTCGGGCACGTGCTCGCATGCCAACATTTTTCCACACGGCGCCAAAATTTAGCGCGCGTGCCTGCATGTGAATATTTTTCCATGCAACGCTAAATTTTATGTATAACAAGATTTTCATTGCACATCATGCATTTTTAGTGCGCCCCCTGCGCACACTCATTTTTATGCGCAGTAATTCCTCGTGAACTTCACTGCAAAAATTGGGGCTTTTTCCCAACTTTTCCCCCAATTTACCATAGACATTTTACAACTATGAAATGCATTCAATTCCACCTCGATAACACCAGTTCAACTTTTGCAACAACAAATCATTGTGGGTTGACATTTATGGAATGAATTTACCCAAAATCAATTCATAAATTGGGAGTTTTAATTTCTAATTTCGCTCCATCTATCATGGCTTCACTGTAGCTTCAAATTCGACCAACTCTAGGTCTGAATTTGCTAAAACGGACATTAAATCAGTAATATCTCATCACATGGCCTAATTTCTCCATTTTCTCATGAAATTAACAACAGAAATTGGGGATTTTCCCAATTTTGTGTCGTTGTTTCAAAATTTACCATGGATGCTCTGTGACTTGAAATTTGGCCACTTAGAAATTAATCCTCTATGAAATTTCACTTCAACTAAACTAGCTCGGCCCATCTAGGCTCAATGTTGAAAACTGAATCTCTAATACCATGTTGTAACATCCCCGGTCACCCATGGCCGGACCATGCTACACGAGAGAATGCTTTCGTTCTCTCACTTCGAAACATACTGTAACATACCCAGTATCCAACCGATATATGCCACATAAATGTTTCAAACTGCATGCAATTAAACATATATACACAGAACTCTTGAAGAAACTTTATATATAAAACGTAACAGACAAATACATTATGTAAATGCACGAATTCCTAATGAAATAACAATAAACATAGACATGTAGGATATACAAGAAATATCCATACACATACAGACAGTTATAACCATGCATATGATAAACCCAGAAAAATGAACACGTAAATAACAATGCAACATGTAAATTTATCACACAGTTGACACTTATCTTGGTAATAATATCACCAACTGTGTGCACACCATCCACGAACCTCCCAGCCTTATACCACATTGCTCATCACTCTCAACAGTGGGTCACCCCGAGATGGAACTAAACTCCACCCAGGTAAATGGATTCCTAACCAGGCTAATGGCTCATAGACAACAGGAAAGACTCTGTCACAGGTGCCAACTCAAACTAACAACCTACAGTCCCTCATTCCCCACATGCCTGTCCCACCCCAGGAAGTGTGCTCCTTCTTTGCTCAACAGTACTTTAGCTGCCCCACTTCCTTTCTGGGCTTCAAAAACAGGCCAGATAGGAAGTCTCAGAGCCCTATAGATGTAGTTTAGCACCTTCAGGAAATCAATTCCCAACAATTCTCTCACCCAAAGATAAATTTCTCACGGGCCTGACAACCTGACTCTTCAATATCCCACGGGCCTGACAACTCGCTTCTTCAGTCCAGCTCCCAATCTAACCAGCTACACAAACAGGTATGGTTATGGATATAGGTTCTGCTATAGTGACATGAAGGTACGAAGTATATCTCAATGATGTCAAAGTTCATGCCATAATGGATGAATGATGGAAGAATGATGGAAGGTGTGCCAAAAATGAACTAAGTCCCAACAATATGTATGCATGTCCCCAACTTGACACTTGTCATGTTGGGAGCTATTTTGGCCCAATTGTCCCCAACTTTAGAGATTAGAATAAAATGATTATCCATACTTTGTGATTTAAGAAATATTAATATAATATTTATTTTTGGCTTAAGCTCCCTATCTTAGCTCTTTTCCTTAACTTTTGGCCCTCCCTTTCCCTAGCTAGTGGAGTTTAGTCCCCCATCTCTTTTATCGTGGTCTGTCTGCATGTAGCCATGTATTTTATATTAATCATGAGACATATACAAAAACAGGCGCACTAGCCTTTAACATCTAGGCTCTTTGGCTAATCATCACAAAACTGGTTCACCAGCCTATAAAACACAACATATACACAAAGGCTCATTGGACTCAATATCGCGCGCACTTAAGATGTTGCATGGGGTATCCTGGAATGTGCACACTTCATCAATTTACTGTGCGGTACATGCACGCACTATGCCGTGAAAGGTGCATACAAAAAATGATATCAAACATATCACCAGCTTAAGTACCTTTGCATTTACAATTACAATTGGGTTTGGCCGAGGGATATTATAGATACAACCAATTCTTTAATAACCCCAAGGCACTTCACATTCTTAGAATTGAATGAATACAGGTAATGATAAGCCTTTGTAACTTCCAACCCGATATCCTCTATGACAATCTTAGACATAAGATTGTGAGATTCCCCAGAATCCATCAGGTCGTTGTGCAACACCTTATTATGGATGTTCAAGGAAGTGTAGAAAGGAGGGGGGGAGTCATCTCTATCTTCCAACAAAGGCACTAATATGACATCATGCTTTTCATCTTGGAGGTTGACTGAGTCTGTGGAATGCAACGAAGGCTCAGGATGCAATAGTTTGGAGATGCAACTTTTGAAGTCCTCATGCTTGACCAACTTTGAAAGAGGTACATGGATTCCAATTTTTTGGATCTCATGCTCAAAGATGAAAGAGGATGGAGGCTTCAAAATATCCTTCACTTCTAGGATAGGTATTTTGGCCACTGATGGGGGGTTTTGTACCTCCTTTTCTTTACTATTGTCTACCACCTCTTTAGGAGGATTCTTTGCGCTAGTACGATGATCAAGAATGTCAAGATTCCCTTCTTTCTTCTTCGATCTCAGGTTATATTTATTCGAACTGTTGTTGGTCCTTTCCCCTTTGCTCAGCTCATTTAGATGTCTTCTCATGAGAGCCTCTTCAGATGTATACTGAGTTAAATGAGAAGACGAAGAGATTTCACCTATACAATGGATTTCAGGATCTACATCTTCTTCCTCTCCTTCATCAATAACTAGGTTGTTTTGGAGAGGGTTTTGGATTTTCTAATCATCCCTATCCCTGTTTCTTTGATCTCTTTGGATGATCTGAGGGGAATTATTTGGTATTTTGAAGTTCCCCTATTATGAACATGTTGGCACAGGGGCATACCTAGGGTTCAATGCTACAACAATGCACAAACAAAACCCTAACTACCGGTCCTTTCGGCAGCACCTACGAAGCAGATGAAGTCTCACCTGAGGTAAAAGCAGGGGTGGTTGCAGGACTCCAGTGTTTGCAACCTTATCTGGGACACAGATCTGTGATTCTAGCACTTAATAGAGCACTTAGCAGTTAACATTCATCAATATCCAGTCTTAGTTTACATCACAGTTAAATCCTACTCTTAGCACAGATAAACCCTAAACTATAGAGCATCACAGTATTCATCCAGATCTAAGATATTTAATCACTAAGAATATTTGCATAGGTCAGATATAACATCCATCCATATTATTAAGCACAAATAATCAACATATCTATCTATCATTTATCTATATTAAAGCACTAAGCAAGTAAACACATAAACACATCAGTACATCACAAAAAGCATAGAAACACAACATGTACATGGTTCACCCCCACCCTGGGGCTACGTCCACCAACTCTTCTCTTCTTTATTATCGTTGGTCAATCTTCTTACAGGCACATAACATCCAAATCCTACTCCGCAAAAGACAGGAGATCTGTGCGCACTCCACCAAATCCTCCTTCTCTGAGCTAGGGTATAACACTAAGCCTTCACACAGTCTCTTACAGTTACTTGCACTTATCTTTGCAAGCCTCACATAGTATGCACAAAGCACTTACAATCATTAATTACACTTAGCATAACACTCTACTTACAATCCTTTGATCACATAGATCGAACTCTAGCACTTAGCACCACTTACTTACATCACCTAGCTTCTTATTTTTACATTAAAAAATCGAGCCTAAACATGGGTAAACCCATGGTCTGACATTCCCATACCCGTTACATAAGCCCAAAACCCAAAAATCCCTAAAAAGGGGCTGAGATCTTGCTATCTCTACTTCGTCTTGCACTCCGCCTTCGACAACCTGTCGAAGTCCCAAAAATAGGTCAAACATGACCAAGGATCCTCAAAACTTGGTCAAGGGCCAACAGGCCCCCAACATTCACCTGTGACTCATCCCGAGTCACTCTAATCTGCGTAGCTCTGCCTCAAAATCCTTGATCTTGGCTCGAGATGCTTCGAATTTTTATTGTTCCACGACCTCCTGTTCAGTGAAATCTTGGATAACACCTTCATTGATAGGTCCCTCTAAGCGTTGTTATGATACAGTGATGACTTTCTCCAGTTCTTCTCCTCGACCTTTGATCTCTGCAAATAATTGGCAAGCCTCATATTGTACAGGTTGGAGCCTATGATTCACTTTCATGAATCTTCTTTGAATGGTGTGGACCTGCTATTGGGTAGTGCACTGCTCTTGGGATCACTTCATTCTTTCAACAGATGATAGGGGCTTCAATTGCTCTTGTATTGTTTCTTCTTGTTGCTTTACCTCCTAGAGCTGTGAATCTAGTGCCTTTAGTTCTATATTCTCAGTGAGTCACTCATAGGTCTAGTCACTATGATCACTTAGCTTCTTACATTCCATGGTAAGGGCCTTTATTCTCTCAACTACGCTCCGGGAAGTTGCTTCTCTTTCATTCCTTACATTCTATGGAGTGTTGGGCACTGTGTGGAGCTCTAAGTCTGCTATTCTTTTCTGTAGCTATTGGAGAGATTCCACGAGCTTCTCTACTTGATGTGTGACTTGGTCTTCTACCTGTGGTTCTAAACCTGTCACAGAGTGACGTGCTATGTTGACTGCTTCTGTCACTTCTAGTTGCTTCGCCAACAACTGTTCTTTTTCTTGCTTCTTCTGTGTTTTCTCCTCTTCGAACTATGCCTGGAGAGAAACCTTCTCCTTCTCCACAACTCGGCGTTGTTCTACAAGAACTCCTTGCAATTTCTTCAAGGCTTGGGTGGATTATTCTGTTTCTTCTTGTGTGTAATGAAGGCGAGCTTCAATCGCATCAGCTAGTCGACAGAGTTGGGATGGATCATCTCCCAACTCTGGTTCTCCCAATGGAAGGGGCGTAGTGGACACTATGGGACTGGAATGAAGGGCCTACTGTACCCCTCAAAGTTTGACCTCAATTCTATCATACATCTCCTCCTACTTGGCTTCTTTTTTCTCCAAGATTTTCCATGAGGCGTCATTTATAGCAGTGATGATGAAGTCAAAATCATCGACAATGAGAAGAGTCTGCATATTGGTCAAAGTGGCTCTGGATTTCTTTTGGGAAGAAGGTTTCAAGGGAGAAACCTTCCTTTTCTTCAAAGGATCAACCTAATCTCTAGGTGGTGTTACTTTGCCTTGTTTCTAGTCATCTTTTTTTCCATTTATCTCTTCTACTTCTTCATCACCCCCTCGACTAGGTGATCTTGCAACAGTCTTTTTGGAGGCACTGCTTAAGTCATGGACTTCTTCAGTCCTCTTCCTTCTGCTGGTTCCAGTTGTGTCATGTTCTTTGTGAGCATCCTTAGGGCTATCAATTTCAGGGTCAGACATCTTTGCAGGGTTAGCAGGAATAAGGAGGCCTCCTGACTAGTCCTTAGTGATCTCTTCAAGGTCTTCTTCCATGAACTTGTAGTATGATTGAGGTTGCTTCTTATGTTCATATACTCGCACAGTAATATATATGAAGTGTCAGTCTGCACAAAACTTCATGAGGGTTCATAACCTCTATAAGGTGTTCATAATCATGCGAGGTTCAACTTCGATGAATCTCTTCAGCTGGAGGTAATATGTGTGAAAAAAAATGTTCGACTACCACTGTTTTCTCATATCGCTCGAGTACAAGAGCGTGGTGAACTTCACAGGAAGCGGCTCAAACGACTCAATGTCTAGGAAGGTCATACCTTCCAACATTTCCCAAGAAACAACCCCTATGAGGATCAAGAGCTAGCTAAAGTCGAACTTATAACCCTGATCCTGTGCTTTGCGATAGTTGATCCTGTGCTTCACGATAGTCTAATTCCAACTGGCTAACTAGGTACTTCGTCCAGTTCATCTGTAGGCCTTCTACGCATTTCCCTACGAGGTCAACAACAAAGCCCATGACCTACCTGGGTATATTATTCCTTACTAGCTTTCCAACTATTAATTGGCATTCTATGCTCACTGCGCCACTCTAGATGGAAGATACCTTGTAGCCTCACCTCCCCTTCTCAACATCGTCATATGTATCCTTGATCTTCTATGCTAGTGCACAATATGTGGCTTTTCCTGGATAGAATTCATGTGGGTCGGGTCCTTGCATACTCAATCCTGTGATCCTATGGATTAGCATCGGATCAAATGTGATATGGAAATCTAGCCATAAGTAGCCACCATGGTAACATGAAAGTAGTAGCTTGACATAGGTGTTAACTTCATGATGCCTTCTGAAGTGTGGGATTTTCATTACATTCAATAGGGTGGACTGCGTGAGGTTCATATTCCACGGCTAGGGGATTATCTTTGAGTTATTCCCCTTCGTATTGGTCAAGTATTTATATGGGGCAACCATACTATGGTTCTTGCGATCTCCTAGGTTGAATTCGTTGAACTTCAACGTTGCGATCTTGTACTGCTGTGCTCGAACTACACGTATCCCCTTCGAGAGGTACGCAGTAACCATGGTGTTCTCAAAATATCTTGGCACACTATCATGACTCACCACGCTAGCCAGAGGAGAGATGTATTTGAGTAATATGGTTGGTATTAGCTTCACATTCTCTAGGTCATATCTTTGCTTGTTTCTCTTTTCCGTTGATGGTTGGGATGGTTCGAATCTGCACACAGTCGATGGAGAGGCTTGCACTCCTCTCATAGATGATTCTTGTATACCCACATACATTACTCTTTTAGACATGACTCTTTTAGTCATGAGGTCGATGAGTACCTCCTTCATAGACTCTTCAACTGCGCTAAGTTCTTCGGACATACACGCTCGTGGTTGAATATCTTGGGTTCAAAGAGTAACTGTTGAATGCAATGGGATGGGTAGTGATAACACAACGATCACTGTGCAAAATCAACTAATATGCGAGCTTAGATATTCACAATTGGAAAAATTATTCTCAGTGCAAGGCTCGATGGAATAAATAGATAAATCGGCAACGTATCTTTCCAATGGGCGAGAAGTCTTCATTAACTCAATTCTATCTATTATGGTGTGGTCCCAACAGTCTACTGGTGAGTTGTTTGACCATAAATGAATTTCTACCCGTTCGGGGTGTCGGTCTAATGGTTATACTGTTCCCAATGGATATATTACTTCACCATGGTGAAGTGCCATGTGACGTTGTTCTAATATCCCGACAAAGTTCTAGTTTTGCAAATGTTCCTTCTGCGAAGTTCCCTCTGGAACCTTTTGTAACTTTTCGATATTAGCTCTCTTCTTACTGATTTTTCTATCCTTTCTTCCAGTGAGCTTCGTCTCGGTATTACGCTTTCCATTCTAATTCTTATCTTCTTTTCACATAGTAACTTCACGTTGTTGACATTCTTTCCTAGGATTCAAGGGCAATACTTCTTCTCTATCTGGGGTAGGTGTTTCAGTCTTCTATGAGTCCCCTTGTGTTCTTGCAACTTCAACATCCAAGTCTCTGGTGTTAAACAACTTTGATCTATTTTCCTGATCTTTAATCAAGTGTGTGATCCTCCTAGTCATGAAATATTTCAACTCTTGCTTCTTCTTCTCTAATACCTCTTCTTCTTTCCTTCTGGCCTAATCTCTTTCAATCCAAGATTTTCCGAGAAATATACCAAATGGGGCATTGTTCTCAGTAAATTTAACAGTCTCAGAATCTTCCTCTGTCGAAGTTCCATTGGCATTCATAGATATCTGGGTGAGCTTTCCACATAGGGTTATAGTTTTCCTCTGAATAATCCTATTCCTCCCAATCAAGGAATCATAGCAAGATTTTCTAAAGTTTCCCAAGTTCTTTTTGTCATAATATTCACCTGTGTTTCTTCATCTAGAAGAAAGTCAATGTCAAAGTCTCCTATTCTTGCTTCGATGCACTTTTTTTATTTGAAGATATCTGATAAGATGATATGTCGGTGGTCATTCAGGGTTTCTTTCATCTATAGCAATACATTCTCTGATTCTTTCTAGGGTTCTTCCATGGTCTTAGTTGCTTGACCTTTCTCATGGTCTTCTTGTCTCATATTCATTCTTTCAACCTTATAAGTCATTCCAGGGAAATCCAATACTTCATGGTCCATAGCATTGCAACAGAGGAAACTAGGTCTTCTTCCAGGGAATTCCTTAGCAAGATGTCCACGTTTTCTACAACTATAACAAAGGGTTAATCCTTTATTTCTTTTAAATGATCCCCAACTTTTTCTGTATTGTGCACTAGGATCATAGTATCTAACCTGGAAAAAATTCTTTCTAGGGTTCTGCATCCATTTGTTATCCCAAACATTCTCTCTATGCATAGGTATAACATATATTTTACTATTCTTATCAAATCTACTCATATCAAATCTTATTTCACTTAGCAGTGCCCTAGTTTTCAAGCTAGGACAAGTCTTATTAAATAGACCTAGATCCATACTTTAGAAACAAAAATTTCCATTTATCTTACTTCTACAGAGAACAAAGGTTACAGATCTTACCTCTTTATTCTCACTTTCACCTTTATTAGGGAACAAAGATTCTAGATCTTACCTCTTTTCTTCAGATCTGACCTTTCCCCTTGGCACAAAGCTTCATAGGTTAGGTGGTACTGCAATAGTTCTATGCACAGAGATTTTCTCTTTTTTCAGTTCAGATCTTCGCACAAAGCTCCCTTTTCCTTAGTTCCCAGCAATCAAATTTTTAGGTCTCGGGAATAGAACCATTTGTTGGAATAGGATAAAACCCAGGGTTCAATGCTACAATAGTGCACCAAGAAAACCCTAACTACTGGCCCTTTCGGAAACACCTGCAAATCAGATGAAGTCTCACCTGAGGTAGAGGCAGGGGTGGTTGTAGGACTCCACTATATGCAACCTTAGCTGGGATACAGATATGTGATTCTAACACTTAACAGAGAACTTAGTAGTTAATATTCATCAATATCTAGTCTTAGTTTACAGCGTAGTTAAATCCTACTCTCGGTGCATATAAACCCTAAACTACAGATCATCACAGTATTCATCCAAATATAAGATATTTAAGAATGAAGCATATTTACATAGGTCAGATCTAACATCCATCCATATTATTAAAAACAAAGCATCAACAGATCTATCTATCATTTATCTATATTAAATCACTAAGAAAGTAAACACATAAACACATTAGTACATCACACAAAGCATAGCAACACAACATGCACGTGGTTCACCCCCACCCTTAGGCTACGTCCACCAAATATTCTCTTCTTTATTATCTTTGGTCAAGATTCTTACAGGCACATAGCATCCAAATCCTACTCTGCAGAAGACAGGAGATCTGCGTGCACTCCGCCAATTCCTCCTTCTTTGAGCTAGGGTACAACACTAATCCTTCACACAATCTCTTACTATTATAACCCTAATTTGCATAATACATGCTTACCTGGCATCAGGCCATATCATAGCCCTTCTTTTCTAAGCCATCACTGAACAACTCTTCTTAAAAAACCCATTTTTAAAGGCCTGTGTGCCCTGCACGCGTGTACACGCTAGCCGACTCACTACAGCCTGCGTGTACCTACAAAAGCACGAAAAAATGAAATTTGATGACAGAACACACAGCTTTGGGAAAGTTAACTAAAACTTTCAGCCATTCATGGCCGATCACTCGACCAAATACCTAGCTCCTTCTAGCCTATAAAAGAAGGGGTAGGGGTCCCATTTGAAAGGAGGAAAATCATAGTAGAGAAACTATACCCAAATTGGCATTCCCTTTGTCCCAACCTTTAGCTATTCTTGTGCAAAGAGAAATATAGAGAAAAGAAGTTGGAATACAAGGAAACAAGAGCCTAGGACCAGGATCAAGGAGTAGTGGTCGACTTTATCATTGTAAGGTATCATTGTGAAGTTAATAAAAGAATTTCTTTTCCCGTCCCACCATATGAGATTGTCAGTTATTTGAATATTGATTGTATGAATGATTAAATCTCTAACCCATTAGTTCATAGATCTAATGTAGGTGGATTTTTTTGTTTGTGTTTTGTGAATGTAGGTCAGCCTTGGGAGGAGAGTTGCAGTCAAAGAACAACCGCGCGCGAAAAGGGATCGACATCAAACATGAAAAATAAGGTACGATAACTTGATCTCTTAAACTTTGTATTCACATATGAGTAATGGGGGTTTAGGCCTCGAATGATGGTAAGAAGTAATAATATTTAGGTCATTTCTGCGTGCATGATAAAAAACCTTAGGGATAGTCCATAGGAGGGATTCCCACCCACAATAGAATTGGCGACTGTACTGGGGATCTCTAGGGTTTTCTAGGATTGATTTCTTGGGTATTTTAAAAAAAATTGGTTTCATCCTTTACTTTTAAAGTTTCTGCAAAAGTCTGAGTTGATAGAGATTCTGGTCTTCCATACCAGTGGTCTCTATTTCTTTACTTAGCTACATTATTTTTTTGCAAGAATCACAGAGGTACATGTGGCCTATACAAGGCCTGCACGCATGTACCCGCACCCTACCTTCATACAACCCGCATGTACATGCTAGCTGATGAAGTTTCAGTCGCGTGTGTGAATTCATAATTTTGTTTTTAAAGAGGCAGTCCTCCTCTCCCTTGTCAAGAGTGATCCTCCTCAAGGGTTTTCTGGATCTCATTCTGGTTTCTGTGTTTGAAGTTTTGTAGCTTGTGTTTCATCTCAGATTGGTTTTGTTTTATGAAATTTTCCCTACATTGTTTTCTTCTTTCTAGAAAAGTCATTTTCTAAGTCTTCAAGAGATTCTGGTTCCTAATACCAATAGTCTCTACCAGTGCTTGATTGCTTTTATTTTAATTTTTGAAAGAGTTATAGAAGTACATGCAGCCTGCATAAGGTTTGAACATGTGTACATGCACCCTGACTTTACACAGCCTGCATGCACACATAGGTTGTTGAACTGTCATCTATGTGTCTATTGAGAAAAGTTTTGTTGAGGGAAAGGAAATCATCCTTTTCCTTATCAAGAGTTATACCCCTTAGGTTTCTTAGTCTCTATCATAGTAGTCAATAACTTAGGTTTGATCACAACAATATTTTTCTTTTTCATTAAGAAGTTTTCCTCAAACTTTTTCCTTTTATAGGGCTTTTAGACAAGTGTGAGAGTCCATTGTAATCTGCTTGTGTGTTATTTTTTATGACTCGTTGCGATTAGGCCAGGAGTTTTTCGTGGTCTTTACTTGTCGGTATTTTTCCTTTCTGCTTTTGCGAGCATTAAATAAAATAAAATAAAAAATTCATTGCTTTGTTTGATTGAGTAGTTAGTTGCATTGATAATCATGAAAAGTTTTCTTTCATAATTTCTTGTCTTTTTACTTAGAACATAAGTAGCTCGTATTCGAGTGAAATTCTGGTTTGATTTTGTTGTCCATAGATCTTAGAAAAAAAAAATAGGTTTGAAAAGTTGGTTAAAGATTTCATTTTGTTTCTAGATTTCTGTTTATCTTTTCTTTTCGTCTCTCAAAACATCACTAGTTTCATTTCCATAATCCTTGACTTAAGACAATCCATAAAATTAACACTAAATCTAAAATTAATTAGAATTTTTATGTTTGTAGGTTCAACCAACTAGTTTAGGGTTTGGGCCTTGAATTAGGTTGGAGAGGAAACTCTTCAATGCCATTGAAACAAACATTGGAGTCTGAGTTAGGGAGTGTCCAAGTTCAGTATCGTGAAAGTTATCTGTGACCCCTCTCTAACACAGGGGCTAAACATGAGGTCGTGTAAGGAAAGGTAGCAGAGATAACCCCTCCAAAGTCGAACCAAGTGTAGTGGAGAACACATATAGAGGGCTTGTCTTGGGATTTCGTCGATTGCATTTGCCATGGAGCTTTGTGGATCTCGAATCCGTTAGAGGTCCTCAGTTGTCTTTCGGACCACTTGATTTTGATACCCTTTATAGGTTTCAGGCTTGATACTCTGCTCATTGTGGTCTACCCAACTGTCAATTGTACCTGCCTAGTGACTGTTCGCGCGCTGGCAACCTAGTTGCCTATCTTTCTAGGTTCTTACACAGGTGACTGCGTGGGTATACCATGGTACCTAGGACAGACATCGCACCATGCTTTGTAGAGTATACCTAGAGGGTGCTTCCATATTCGAGTTTCACTTGCATCGGTAAGTTTCTCTAGTGTTGGTTGTTTTAACTGTTCTTCCAATTAGTTTAGTGATTGCTTGTTTTATCTCGTAGGGACTTTTTCTAGTGTGTGTTGTTTTTTTGAATGAATAGAAAGCCCTAGTGTGTATTTGATATTCTCACAAAGTGGAGGATCATGAGCTCCGCCGGTCACGAAGGATTCTAGGCCTGTCACCGGTTACACTGGAGCCACCCCCATCGCTGCTAAGGTGAAAGCTAGACCAACAAGGGCCTTTTGAAGCAACCAGGTCATAGGAAACTATGTCTGACCAACATCTAGAGGGACCAACCATTGAAGACCTCAGAGCATAAGCTCTTGATCCTTACAACCATCCAATTACTGATCTATTGGTGCCCATCATCGTATAGGTCCTACCTTACGAGCACTAGACAGTGCAACACACAGCAATAGAAACAAATGCTGCCACTTCTATCGGGAATCCTTCTATTCCCACCACGACTGTCACCACAGGGGGTGTTCCACTCCCTAACCCACCGTCATTGGTATGTGCCACCATGGTCTCGACGACCTCTACCACGAGTAGTGGTTCGACCCCATCTTTGGCGATGACCACTAATCCTTTCTTACAGAGTGTGACAGGCCCTCCATTCTCATATGGGATGCCCAACTCAGGTACAAGCCCTGTACTTACCTCCTCCACTACACAAACTATAGGTCTATGGGAAAGGAGCTTTAACACTCCTCTGCCAAGGTCCATAGGGGGCACTTCAGAAGGTCATATTCTTCCTTTATCCCTTTCACTCGACGGTGCTCACCAGCCGCCCACTAGACCAAACACACACCATAGTACGATAGGAGCAGGGAGTCAAGGACTACCTTCTCAAAGTATGGCAGTAGGTTCGACACCATTTTCCTTGTTTGGAGCATTTGGTAAGAACTATTTCTCATCAACTACTTTTTTGACTGGGAACAATCTCGGTTATGGACAACCAAATCCTATGCAGGGTACTATTCCTGCACAGGGGGCACACTCAGGAATTCCTTCTGCACTAGGACCTTGGAATACTTGGCAGGGACCAGTTCCCTCGTCGGGAATGTCGATCAGGAGAAAATCCTTTCACAACCAATGGAACCCCGAGCAGGGCGCAAGACCTATGCCCATGGGATCAACATGGAGCAACCCTTCCCAAAGTCCTCCAAATGTAATGCAATCCCAACCATCTACGTCCTATTTTGGGAATCAACCAATGATGTCTCCTCAAACATAGAATATGTACACTGGTCATGGCCATGGTTTCTACCAGAATCTTGGCCAGCAACCCAACTTTTCCTGGAAACCTGGTGCTAGTCAAACTCCAGGCCCCTTTTTCCATGGTTATCACCAGCAACCAAAGATATCTTTCCTGGAAACCTTGCATTTTCCTGACTTAACAAGGTTTTTGAATGACCCTATCTTTCACGATCCGCATTGGCCCCTTATGCCGATGAAGTTGCCTTCGGACATATCTAAGTTTAAAGCCAACCTAACGAAGATTTAGGAGATCATGTGACTACCTTTCACCTTTGGTGCTCATCTAATTCGTTGAAATATGAGTCCGTTCATTTGTGATTGTTTCAATGCACTCTCATTGGGAGTGCTACGAAATGGTACATTGAGCTCGACCACTCACGATACTCTTTCTTTGGAGAATTGGAAATGGATTTTCTAAACCATTTCCAATTACCCGTGAGATACGATGCCAATACAAAATTGCTGGCCAATTTCTCACAGACAAAGGCAAACCATATCTCGGATCACATCCAAGAATTGAGAGGTTGGAAGAGTTTAATTAAGGTGCTAGTCCCACCAGCATTCCTGCTTGAGTGGTTCCTTAAGTATTTGGTCCCCCAGTTATCCAAAGATGTCGCAACGTCGGGAGTGTTTTCTGAAGAAGATGCCATCATGAGAGCTCAACAGCTTGAGCTCATTTATTCTCAGTCTGGTATACTATACACAATCTTGTCGGATGTGCCACACTCCATACTTGATAAAACCAGACAGAGAGATGGACCTCATTTCGATGGTATTGTTGGTTTAGCACAAGTAAATCCCACTGAACAACTAATAAAACAATTACAACAACTGTCTATATAGCACACAATGACCAACCAGACTATTGTTCCAGCTTCTCCCCCTACCCAAACGTAGGATGTACACAGTGTGCAATCGACAAATCCAAAAGCCAGCCAGTAGCCTAATGGCAAGATAAAACAATGTAAGAAGGGTAAGGGGGATAAGAAACCCACTAATAATGCTAGTGGGGCCAACACTGAGAAAAGAAAAGTGAAGTATCTATGTAACCTTTGCGTGGAAGATCACCTGACTCATCAGTTCCCTCGACTTGCAGAGGCCCAAAAGTTATTGTCACAGCAGCAGCTTGTTGTGTTAACGAACCCATTTCAACATGAGAAACATTTAACCCAAGACTCTACAAGCATGGAAAAGGGCAGTCAAGGTCCCCCTCCGCCTGTGAATAATCCAAATTCCATGAATGTGTATATGGTGAAAGGTGATTCCTTTATAACGACTAGAGCACATGACTACAGTAAGCCAAGTACCTATGAGAAAAGTAAAGAAGCTGAAATCCCATCTCTTCCTTTTTAGATTGAGAAGAAGTTTGGAGAAACCATGACGCACATCCCAAAAGGTGCATTTAAAAAATCTTCTCATAACCCAAACGCAAGGGCCACCCAGAACTACTCTGTGGTGGAGGATTTGTCTCAAACCCCTTGTGCGATGTCAACTTTGGAAGTCGTCCAAAGATGCCCTTCCCAGAGAAAGGCTCTATTAGCCTCTTTAGGATCTACCGAGACTTGTAACCTGGGTAAAATCATGCTTGATACGACTGACTTAAAACCTCGTGTTCCTTACCACGTAGCATTCTAGATAGTAGTGGCTTACACCATGAAAAATTTTACTCGAAACATTTTTTGCACGGTGGTTGATGAGGGTGCCTTGACATGCGTAATGTCTTGGCATGTTGGAAGGCCATTAGATAGCCCACTTTATCTCCATCACCTACTCTTCTCACCACTTTCAACGGTCATTCTTTCCGGCCACATGGCATCATTTCTTCTTTCCCAGTGCAGCTAGGGGGGAAAAACATGTGTGTCGAATTCGAGGTAGTTTATGCATTTCTCGACTACAATCTTTTGTTAGGAAAGAGTTGGACCTATGCCATGCAAGCAGTGGTCGCGACAGTTTTTCAGGTCTTGTTGTTTCCACACGAAGGTCAGATTGTGACCATTGATAAGTTGTCTTTATCCTATTCTGACCCTTCATTGGGGGAATTTTCAATCCCAATGATTGATAATACTCAACCCAACATAGTCAACATAGGAGTTGGTTTGTGCCCACCTTTGATGGGTACATTCGATTATCCACCTCCTTAGGGTGATGTGAAGTTCATATCAGACCACCATAAGGTTGAGATTTTCCAGGTTTTGTCATTTTGCACGAATTACTTCAATGATCCATGGATTCTTCCTTCCCCATCGACCACGATGGAAGGAGCTAGGAACCATGGCATGTCCATGCCCTTGTCTGCGGCAGAAGTAGCATACTCTTTAGTCCAGCAAGCTTCTATCGATCCCGATCCAACTCCAACACAAGAGTTAGATCCAACTTTAGAGCCTATTTGGGCTCAAGGTTCCCTCACTGATACAAAATATTTAGACTTAGTCTTGCCCTCTGAAAAAAAAATCATTGAGGCAATGACTAGTTCAGACAAACCCTGGGATGATCTTCATCACAGATCTTACTTCCTCTCAGATTTAAGCAGAATTGAAGCAGGGGAATTCACTTTGACTATGACTAGAGATAGGTCTCGTCCTATCAACCCCTTGGCTACCCATGTTGTTTATGCCAAAGGTAATATGGAAACTATTGCTGCAATGATACCTATAAATATCTCCAGAACCCTTGGTGTCATAGAGAATGTTTACGTTGGAGCGGATTGCTCCCCTGAAGAGCTTCAAACCTACACAGATTTATTTAAGGAATTCTGTGACATTTTTGCTTGGTCTTATGAGGAAATGCCAGGTATCGATCCAAAAATTATCGAACATGAAATTGTAACTTATCCTGACGCGACACTAGTTTGGCAGAAGCTTCGTCCAATTAATCCTAAGAAAGCAACAACTATTAAGGTTAAAGTAGAAAAACTGCTCAAAGAAGGTTTTATATGGACTTTGTGTATGTACGGACTTCCATGATTTGAACAAGGCCTGTCCTAAAGATAATTTTCCCACATCATTTATCGACCAGATTGTCGATGAATGTGAAGGTTGCGAGGCTTTTTCTTTCATGGATGGTTATTTGGGATACAATCAGATACAGATCAAGCCCGAGGACCAACACAAAACAACTTTCATATGTCCATGGGGTACATTCTCTTATCGTAAGATTCCTTTTGGTCTGAAAAATGATGGAGCCACTTTTCAGTGGGCCATGTCTTTTTCTTTCCACGAGCTCAAACATATCGTCAAGGCCTACTTAGATGATCTAGCATCATGATCTCGTAAGAGAACTAATCATCCCACACACCTCTGACTTATCTTTGAGCGATGTCGCTACTTCCGAATTCGGTTGAATCCCAACAAATGCAGCTTTTGCGTAATGTCAGGCCGTCTTCTTGGTTTCATCATTTTGATAATAGGGATCATGGTCGATCCTCTCAAGGTTGAGGAAATAGTTCATTTGCCTCCTCACGTACAATCCTTCAGCTTCAAAGTTTATAGGGTAAAGCAAACTTTTTACGGCGTTTCATCGCAAATTATGCTGAGATCACAAAAGGTTTTATGTGTTTACTAAATAAATACGTTCCTTTCCATTGGGACAAATCCGCTCAATGCTCTTTCGATGCATTGAAATGATCCCTCACGACTACCCCTCTACTTCGGCCACCCAATTGTAATAAATATTTCTTATTGTACTTGGCTGCGAGAGAGTCGTCCATCGGTATGGTTTTAGTTCAGGAAGACGATATGCTCTCAAAATATGTGATTTATTACCTGAGCCAAGGCCTAGTGGGACCGAAACTCAATTATGCCCACATTGAAAAACTTGCATTGGCAGGAGTTCATGCTGTCCAATGGTTCCGTCATTATATCATGTTTCACAAGACTACCATCATTATCATTGTGAACCCATTTCAATACATATTGACACGACTGGTAATAGGTGGAAAAATCAGAAGATGGATAGTTGTCCTCTAGGAATTTGACTTAGATTTTGTTTCGGCGAAATCCAAAAAGTCACTAGTCTTTGCGGAACTCATCTTGAAACTTTCGGTCGAGTCAAGTGATGTTATGCCTGAATAATCACCTATCCTAGGAGACATGTTTTTGATCTCATATTCTGACCCTTGGTATGGATATATACTTGTCTATCTCCAGACTTTGAAGTGCCTCGCCTCTACTTCTCGTGATGAGCGTCACTGCATACGCTATCAGGCCAAGAACTATCTCATACTCGAAGATACTTTGTATCGTAGAGGTGTAGATTGCATCCTTTGTCAGTGCCTCACTCATTGTTCAAGGATAAATTCGTGAGTGCGGACACAGACCAATCTCCCTAGATCCACCTGGATCTGGAATAAACTGTGACAGAATACTACTCTTTCCCTAGTTCTAAAGTATTGAATGGATAAGAGAAGAAGGATGATGTACTTACTTTATGAAATCTCTCCTTATCTCTGTTGATCCTCGCTCTGCTACGATGTTCTTGCGTTGTCCAATCACAACAACACAAACCAATCACAGCAAAGACATTAATATATTCAAAACTCTAGACTATACATGTGATCAAGGAATCATGTAATAAGATGATATCATCAT
>JZKD02S2136318.1:465837-488543 GCA_000966675.3 Picea glauca
TGTGATTTTGAGAAGCTGATAAGTGTAACTTTCTTCATGAAAATGATCTTAATGAAGAGTTATATCTTCCATCACCATGTCATTATCATGTCATCATCTCGATAACCAAAAATGTGGATAACACTCATGAAGAAGCCAAAATTGTGCTTAACGATTTCCACACTCGAGCATGTGGTAGTCATTTGTCTGGGTTGGAAACAACCCAAAATATTCTACGAGCTGGTTACTTCTGGCTGACATTGATCAAGGATTGTATTGAATTAGTCAAGAAGTGCCACCCGTGTCAAATCTTCTCATGCAAGATGAGAGCACACCCCGCTCCCATATTTCCCGTCATCACCGTTGGCCCCTTCACCAAGTGGGGGATTGATTACACTACATGCAACCCCCCTTCAGCAAGGGGGCACCATTATATCATCGTAGCAGTAGACTACTTCACCAAGTGGGTCGAAGCTATGCCAACGTTCAAGGATGATGGAGAAACTGCCACCCTCTTTTTATTTAACCAGATTATAGCAAGGTTCGACATCCCGAGAGAGATTTTCACTGACCACGGAAGTCACTTTTAGAACATAATGATGATCGAGTTAACATCAAAACGTGGGTTGAGACAAGAACACTCATCACCTTACTACCCTCAAGTGAATGGTCAGGTGGAAGCTGTCAATAAATCTCTCAAGACCATTTTACAGTGAACGATCAATTCGGCCAAGACAAATTGTCATTTGATGTTAAACTTATCCTTGTGGGCCTACTGAACATCTATCAATACTACAACTAGTTTCTCACCTTTTCAACTCGTTTACGGTCTGGAATCAGTCGTGCCTATAGAGTGTCAAATCCCATCTCTAAAATTGGCAGTCCATTTCTTACCAGACACTTCACCATTGGAATAACGTTTGTTATACCTCAAATAGCTCAATGAGCAACGTCATGATGCAACCCTGGCCAATGAAGCTCACAAGAAAAAAGTCAAGTGTCAATATGATCGGTCTGTTTGTCCTAGGATTTTCTCTGAAGGCAACCTTGTCTTGGTCTATGACCAAGATAAGGACTCCCTAGGGGCAGGAAAGTTCAAACCCATGTGGTTCATACCTTTCATCGTAAAAGAGGTTCTAAAAAAGGGCGCTTATTGTCTGGTCGATTTTGAGGGAAATTCTTTGGTGGAGCCTAGAAATGGGCTCTACCTCAAGAAGTATTACTCATAGGTAGGTCACCTTGGGTAAATTTTTTTAACATATGTATAGTACCTGTACTTTTTCTACTTTTTAGTTTTTACCTTTTTGATGTGTCATTTGATGTCATCTTTTTCACTGTGGATGATGTCAAGTGAATCAGAGGTGTTTGTCTAGTTTGTGGATGGCGCAATCCGACACACTCGAAGGCTCTCTTCCGCAGCTTGGGTAATTTACACATCTTAAGGCTAGTTGTTATCTTCAGGGGGTATCTGTTTAGGTGACACCACAAATAATGTTGTTGAATACAGTGCAATTTTAGAGTTACTGCATGACAATGTGTCGCAGGGTATTTCTCGCCTCCGGGTATATTTAGATGCTCAACCAGTTGTGTCTCAGTTAAATGGAATTTACCGCATTTATGATCTACTCTACACTGACGGTTCCTTAGGGTACGTCTCTTAGAATGAAACTTTGATTACATTACGTATATCCATCTTCTTGGAAGATTGAATCAAATTACAGATGCCCTAGCTAATCATGTATTAGATTGGCATATTGCACACATATAAAGAAAAATGCACAAATGCACATGTAAATATATTTGTAAATTATATGTATTCCATAAACACATAAAAATCCATATATAATATCAAAAAGTATCAGATTACATGAGTGGGCGCAAGTGCCTCAAAAATACGACCAGTAATGAGTCACAGGGATTATACCCTCAAAAATATACAAGTAGTGCCCTCGACATGAAAAAGTACAACCTAACTAGGGACGGGCTCTGTGAGCCCAGTTGTAATGATTAATGACATTTTCCAAATGAAAAAAAAGCCAGACCCACACCTATGGTGCCCCCACTACGTGAGGTTGCATAGAGGGCAGAAGATCCTCAATCTCCACCATAGGAATGGTGAGAGTGAGAGAGGTCAAATTTTTCTCTACTCATCTCATAACTCTCTCAGCCTCACCGGCTGGAAGTCCTCCTATTACTGCTAGTCCCCCTACAATGGCGAGTGCAGCCTCTAGTCGAGGACATCGCCTGTTCCTCACATAATCTGTTGGTCGCACTAGCCCCACATCTGCACACAACAAACACATTTCTGTCAAATACTCTGATATAATAAAAAAATTATATATATAAAAAACCTCATAAAAACAAACAAAAAAAAAGTTTACCCATCTCGCCATGCTCTTTGCTAGGAGGCAATGGTATCTCAGGATCTCTCAAGAAGTCAATCCAGACATAGGGGTAATCCTCTATGACCGGGATCTATCGTGCCAACCAAGAAAAAAAGTTGTCATCAAAATCCTCCAGGGTCCTTCTTCTCCCCTGTCGCGGGATCAACACCGCCCATCTTCATAACGCAAGGCTAGAGGCTAGGTGCCCTCATACCACCTCTTGAGGGCTAAAGTTGGGTACTATTTCAAAGAAGAAAGAGCAGAGAATCGTTCCGAACTCGAAGTTCTGCTGATTTCATAACCGACAATCTGTTAGCTTCCTTTTCATACACTCCAATAATGTGGTGCTTCAATCAAAGATTTGTGTGTTTAAGCACTGAACTGCACAATTTATTTGTGCAAGGGAATCCTGATGAAAACCTGCAGACCTAGTAATCTGCTTGATGAGCAACACTATCACTTTTAGTGATAAGTCATATATATTTCTTATCGGCACCTGCGAGCTCGTTCTGTCAGTATTGGCATCACAGTGGATTCCAATAAACTTCGATACGTTGAGAGGGCCCGAAGGAAAGGTACGAAAAATGACTAGTTCCCCTTTTTTGGAGAGGCCATTCAAAAAGTATATGTCCTCTGTCATTGGCACCAGTGACTGCCCCTCTAACATAAATTCCTCGGTGTCAGGATGCCAATAATCAACTAAGGGATTCGGTAGCCTAGGTTGTTCTCGCATGAATGGACAATGGTAAAACTTTAGTAAACCACATTTCATTAAAGAAGCAAGAGAATTAGGGTTCACATCAATGAACACTTCAATATCTTCAATCTCTCTTTCCCTCCAATGAACATACATTCTGCAAATAAAGCAAGTTCAGGAGGGTTAACTCTTGCCTTTTAATTTTTTTACACTAAAGGGAGGGTCCACACGGGCTATTGTGGTGACAGTCACGTGTACACGCGGTCTTACATAAGACAGAATGAGTGTACACATGTGCTATCATGGGAAAACCCACATGGACCTAGGGCCGACCTTTTAAAGGGTCCACACCCCCCCTAAAAATGAAACTAAATGCATAAATATAGAATTAGAATGCAAAATGAGGGAGATTATACTTACTTGGTCCAAGCGGATGGTTGTTTCATCCACCGAGGCTCCCAGAATCAACTCTTTTCACAAAGGGGTAGTTTTGGATTTTAGTCAATTTCTAAATTAACAATGGTGATAATGAGCTGCCAGCTTATATTTATAGACTTTTTGGCCTCTTTTTGTCATTTTTCGGACCCTTTTTGTCCTTTTTTCTAAATTGAAAATCCTTTAACATGGTCCAGGAGTTTTCTTTCGATGGTCTCAGAAAACTCTTCTTTGGGTATTTGGAACCTTTTTTGAGTTCTGAGTCATTTTGAAGGTCCTTTGGTAAAAAGTCTTTTTTCCAACTCATTGCATTTCAGTTAGGATTCCACCTCCACTTCTTGCATCTTGTTGTCTATTCCGCTTTTCCATAGGATCGATCTCATCATGTTGCGACACAGAACCATCATTGCTACTTTAGAAGTGTCATAATTTGGTGGTAGAGCCTACCTTAACATGGATGCCCTAGGTAGATCATGGTTGCATTTTGGTGTCCATGCTATCACTAATGACCATAGGCTTGGGAGTCCCTATTAGTTTTTCCTGATTATGAGTCTCAGCCCAATTTGGATTATTCATATTCACTCTTGACCTCACCCTTAGGACTCCCAAAAAACATAACAGGTCTTCTTTTAAGATCTTTTCAGACCCTCTAAACATGAAAATATTGTCGAGCGATCTTGTGACCTTTCATGCACATTAAACTGCAATTTGAAGTCACGTCTGTCCAGTGGCAGTTTACCTCTTTTTCGGTCTAGATGGTCAACTATACGAACAAAGGTATACTCTAGGAGCTCTATTCCCCTAGAAGAGTATTCTCAGGTATGATTTTAACCCTTTTTCAGGCCTAAGGGACTAAATTTATGAAAAAGGAACCCCCACGGAGTCCATACTTAAACTCTTTTCAGACTCCCTAAAATTGAAAAGATCGTCGAGTGACCTTATTCTTTCACACTCGTTAAACTGGTCCAGAAGAACATTCCCGATGGAGTCCATAGTTAATCTTTTTTCAGACATCTTAAAAATGAAAAAATTGTCGAGTGATCTTGTCTTTATCACACTCGTTAAAATGGTTTTGAATAGACATCTTTTTGGTGCTAATTTACCCCTTTTTCGAACCGACTAGAATACCTTTGAAAAAGGTACCAAAGTGGAGTCTCCTTTTATGTTTTTTCAGACTCTCTAAACATGAAAAATGATCGAGCTTACCTTCTTTGGTCTTGTTAAGCTTACATTGAAGGACGTTATCATTGTGTCTTGTTAACCACTTTTGCATTCCTGCATCTTTGGCCTAAATGTTGGCTCCATGTTGCTCTCAACTGACCCATCTAAAGCATGCCTTATAATGCAAGCCTTGTAGCACTTTGCCTTTGCGTCTTGACACCTTGACCCCTGAAGGGAATTTTCCAAGCATGAACATCAGTTTGGTCCTTGCACCTAGAACGCATATGTTTGCAACACTCATTCCCCTTTTGTAACGTAGCATTCTTTATTCTTTTTCAATCTTTTCATAATTATTTGAAAAAGACAAAAAAAATCAAATATACCCCAAAAAGAGGAAGGGAAAAGTATTTTCTCTTTTATTGGAAACAAAGTGAGTTGCCCTTGGACATAGCACATCCTTTCATTTGTTCGTCAAGCCCTGGGATTTAATACGACCTTAGTAAGTTGTTCTTGCTACATACGAGTTGTGTCCTCCTCCATTTGGTTATTCTTCCAAACATATGGAGAGTTTGTCTTGCCACCTGCATCATGAACTTATGTCAATGTCATACTGCCTGAGTCTCATCATTTGTCGTGCTATTTTCCAAGGGAAGTCTTACCAAGACTGAGTTAACCCCTCTACAGTTTGTCTCTTTTCCTCATGCCCGACCATCCCAAAATTCCAATCAAGTCTTTGTTCGAAATCAATGAAGCCTTCAGTTTGATCATCAAAGATCCTCTAGTACAAGCCCTACGAGCTGTCAAAGACCTCTGGGTAGTGAACTCGTACACTCATATTATAGTCCTACCCGAGTTTTGAAGATTTTTGAAGTTGTTGTTCGAGCTCTGACGTCATTATCTCCAACTATCAGGTCGTATCAGCTTCTGGAAGATGGATACTATACATGTATATCTTTTGATTTCGAGATGTAGATCCGCTATGTATTGCTCATGGCTACACTTTATATAGTTATATGACATAGATATGCAGTGTATTTGATTGGAAACCATGATTTTATTTTATGTCGAGCATGGGTATGCCCGCTTCAGTGAGACAATTGTTATTTTGCAGATGGCACCTCCTGAATTCTGGTTCCTGGGGTCACTGGTTTGGTATGTTGGTAAAGATTGGTAATGTATTTCGGCCATCATATGCTCTTCCAACCTCACACATTAGGGGGCATCTGTTATAACCCTAATTTTCACAATACATGCTTAGCTGGCATCAGGCCATCTCATAGCCCTTCTTTGCCAAGCCATCACTGAACAACTCTTCTTAAAAACCCCATTTTTAAAGGCCCACGTGCCTTGCACACGTGTACATGCTAGCCGACTCACTACAGCCCGTGTGTACCTACAAAAGAACAAAAAAAGGAATTTTTTTGATGGAACACACAACTTTGGGAAAGTTAGCTAAACCTTTTGGCCATGCATGGTCGATAACTCGACCAAATACCTAGCTCCTTCTAGCCTATAAAAGAAGGGGTAGGGGTAGGGGTCCCATTTGAAAGGAGGAAAATCATAGTAGAGAAACTATACCCAAATTGGCATTCCCTTTGTCCCAAACTTTAGTTATCCTTGTGCAAAGAGAAATATAGAGAAAAGCAGTTAGAAGACAAGGAAAGAAGATCCCGAGACCAGGATCGAGGAGCAGTGGATGACTTTATCATTGTAAGGTATCATTATGAAGTTAATAAAATAATTTCTTTTATTGTCCTGCCATATGAGATTGTCATTTATTTGAATATTGATTGTATCAATGATTAAATCTCTAACCCATTAGTTCATAGATCAAATGCATGTGGAGTTTTTTGTTTGTCATTTGTGAATGCAGGTCAACCTTGGGAGGAGAGTTGTATTCAAAGAACAACCACACGCCAAAAGGGATTGACATCAAACAGGGATTCCCACCCACAACACTTACAGTTATTTTCACTTAGCCTTGCAAGCCTCACATAGTATGAACAAAGAAGTTACATTCATTACTTACACTTAGCATAGCACTCTACTTACAATCCTTCGATCACATAGATCAAACTCTAGAACTGATCACCACTTACTTACATCGCCTAAATTTTTATTTATACATTACAAAATCAGGCCTAAACATGGGTAAACCCATGGGCCAACAATCCCATACCCATTACATAAGCCCAAAACACAAACATCCCTAAAAAGGGGCCAATATCCCATGATCTCTGCTGCGTCTTGCACTCCACCTTTGATAGCCTGTTGAAGTCCCAAAAATAGGTCAAGCATGACCAAGGATCCTCAAAACTTGGTCAAGGGCCAACAGGCCCCCAACACTCACCTGTGACTTGTCCCGAGTCACTCTGATCTAGGTAGCTCCACTTCAAAAGCCTCGAGCTTGGCTTGAGTTGCTTCGACTTGTTGTTGTGCCACGACCTCCTGTTCAACGAAGTCTTGGATAACATCTTCGTTGACAAGTCCCTCTAGGCGTTGTTCAACTACAATGATGACTTTCTCCAGTTATGCTCCTCGACCTTCGATCTCTGTGAAAAATTGGCAAGCCTCATCCTGTACAGGTTGGAGCCTCTATGTCACTTCCATGAATCTACTCAGAATGGTGTGGACCTGTTGTTGAGCTATGCGTTGCTCTTGGGATCACTTCATTCTTTCAACAACTGACAGGGGCTTCAACTACACCTATGTTGTTTCTTCTTGTTGCTTCACCTCCTGGAGGTGTGAATTCAGTGCCTTTAGTTCTAGATTCTCAGTGAGTCGCTTATAGGTCTGGGCACTGTGATCACTTATTTTCTTACATTCCATGGAAAGGGCCTTTATTCTCTCAACTGCGCTACGGGTGGTTGCTTCTCTTTGATCCCTTACATCCTGCAGAGTGACGGGCACTATGTGGAGCTCTAAGTATTCTATTATTTGTTGTAGCTATTGTATAGCTTCCACAAGATGCTCTAATTTATGTGTGACTCAGTCTTCTGCCTGTGGTTATAAGCATTTCACAGAGTGAAGTGCTCTGTTGATTGCATCTTTCACTTCGATTTGCTCTGCGAGCAACTGTTCTTTTTCTTGCTGCATCTGTGTTTTCTCCTCTTCAAAATTTGTCTAGAGAGAAACGCTCTCCTGCTCCGCAACTCGACGTTGTTCTATGAGCACTCCTCGCACTTGCTTCAAGGCCTGGGTGGATTTTTCTATTTCTTCCTGTGCATGATGAAGGTGAGCTTCAGTCGCATCAGTGAATCGGCAGAGTTGGGATGGATCATCTCCCAACTCTGGTTCTCCCGATGGCAGGGGCGCAGTGGACACTGCGCGAATGGAATGAAGGGCCTGCTGTACCCCTCAAATTTTGATGTCGATTATGTCATACATCTCCTCCTTCTTGGCTGATTGTTTCTCCAAGATTTCCTGTGAGGCATCATTTACAATAGCGATGATGAAGTCAAAATCGTCGACAATGAGGCAGTCTATATCTTGGTCAAAGTGGCTCTAGATTTATTTTGGGAAGAGGGTTTCAGGGGAGAAAAATTCCTCTTCTTCAAAGTGTCAGCCTCATCTCTAGGTGATGTTACTTCGCCTTGTTTCTACTCATCTTCTTTTACATTTATCTCTTCTACTTTGTCATCACCCCCTAGGTCGGGTGATCCTGAAGTAGTATTTTTTGAGGCACTGGTTAAGTCGTGGACTTCTTCAGTCTTCTTCCTTCTCTTGGTTCCAGGTGTGTCATGTTTTTTGTGAGTGTCCTCTGAGCTATAAAGTTTAGGGTTAGACATCTCTGCAGGGTCAGCGGGAATAAGGAGGTATGCTCACCAATCCTTAGTGATCTCTTTAAGGTATTCTTCCGTGAGCTTGTAGTATGACTGAAGCTGCTCCTTATGTTCATCTTCTCACGCAATAATATATATGAAGTGTCATTTTGCACGAAACTTCATGAGGGTTCAGACCCTTTGTAGGGTGTTCGATGTCATGCGAGGTTCAAATTCGATGTCTCTCTTCAACTGGAGGTAATATGTGTGAAAAACAACGTTCGACTGCCATTGTTTTCTCATATTTCTCGAGTACCAGAGTGTGGTGAACTTTGCAGCAAGTGGCTCGAACAATTTAATGTCCAAGAAGGTCGCACCTTCTGGCATTTCCCAAGCAACAAACATTATGAGGATCAAGAGCCAACTAAAGTGGAACTCATAACCCTGATCCCATGCTTTGCGACAGTCTAATTCCAATTGGTTAACTAGGTACTTCACCTAATTCATCTGTAAGCCTTCCATGCACTTCCCTGCGAGGTCAATGACAAAGCCCCTGACCTGAATGGGTTTTTTCTTCCTTACTATATTTCTAGTTATTAATTGGCATGATAGGCACACTGCGCCACTCTGGATGGAAGCTACCTTGTAGCCTCACATCCCCTTCTCAACATAGTCATATGTATCCTTGATCTTCTTTGCTAGTGCGCTATCTGTGGCTTTTCCTGGATAGAATTCCTGAGGGTCGGGTCCTTGCATACTCAATCCTATGATCCTATGGATCAATGTTAGATCGATTGTGATGCAAAGGTATATCCATAAGTATCCGCCATGGTAACATGAAATTAGTAGCTTGACACAGGCGTTAACTTCATGATGCCTTCCGAAGTGTGGAATTTTCATTACATTGAACAGGGTGGACTGTGCGAGATTCAGAGTCCATAGCTGGGGGATTATTTTTGAGTTCTTCCCCTTTGTATTGGTCAAGTATTTATACAGGGCGAGCATACTATGGTTCTTTTGATCTCCTAGGTTGAGGTTGTTGAACTTCAACGTTTTGATATTGTCCTGTTGTGCTCGAACTACGCGTATCCCCTTTGGGAGGTATGCAGTAACCATGGTGTACTCAAAATATATTAGCACACCATCATGACTCACCACACCAACCAGAGGTAGGATGTAGTCAGGTAATATGGTCGAGATTAGCTTCACATTTTCTAGGTCATCTCTATGCTTGGTTCTCTTTTCTGCTGATGGTCGGGATGGTCTAGATCCACGAGTAGTCGACGGAGAGGCTTGCACTCCTCTCGTCGATGATGCTTGTACACCCATAGACATTACTCTTTTAGACATGAATCTTTCAGTCATGAGGTTGACGAGTACCTCCTTCACAGACTCTTCGACTGTGCTAAGTGCTTTGGACATACACACTCGTGGTTGAATATCTCGGGTTCAAAGAGTAACTTCTCAATGCAACGAGATGGGTAGTGATAGCGCGATGATCACTATGAAAAATCAACTGATATGTGAGCTCAGATATTCATGGTTGGAAAAAGTGTTCTTAGTGCAAGGCTCGATTGAATAAATAGATAAATTGACAACAAATTTCTTCAACAGGAGAGAAGCCTTCATTAACCCAATTTTGTTCGTTATGGCATGGTCCCAACGGTTTGGTGGCATGTTGTTTGACCATAAATGCTTTTCTACCCGTTCAGGGTGTCGGTATAACGGTTATAATGTTCCCAATGACTATATTTCTTCGCCATGGTGAAGTGCCATGTGACGTTGTTCTGATATCCCAACGAAGTTCAAGTTTTGAAAATTTTCCTTCTGCAAAGTTCCCTCTGGAACCTTATGTAACTTTTCGATCTTATCTCTCTTCTTACTGAGTTTTCTATCCTTTCTTCCAGTGAGCTTCGTCTTGGTATTCCTCTTTCCATTCTAATTCTTATCTTGTTTTGGGATAGTAACTTCACGCTGTTGAGATTCTTTCCTAGGATTCAAGGGCAATACTTCTTCTTAATCTGGGGTAGCTATTTCAGTCTTCTGTGAGTCCCCTTTTGTTCTTGCAACTTCGACATCCAAGTCTCTGGTGTTAAACAACTTCGATCTATTTTCATGTTCTTTAATCAAGTGTACAATCCTCCTAGTCATGAAATCTTTCAACTCTTGATTCTTTTTCTCTAAGACCTCTTCTTATTTCCTTCTGGCCTGATCTCTTTCAATCCAAGGTTTTTTGAGTAATATAGAAAATGGGGCGTTGTTCTTAGTAAATTTAACAATCTCAAAATATTCCTTTGTCGAAATTCCATTGGCATTCATAGATATCTAGGTGATATTTCCACATAGGGTTATAAGTTTTCCTCTGAATAATCCTATTCCTCCCAATGAAGGAATCATAGCAGGATTTCCTAAAGTTTCCCAAGTTCTTTCTGTCACAATATTCACTTGTGTTTCTTCATCTAGAACACAGTCAATGTCGAAGTCTCATATTCTTTCTTTGATGCACTCTTTTTATTTGAGGATCTCTGATAAGCCGATATGTCGGTGGTCATTCAGGGTTTCTTTCATCTGTAGCAATACTTTCTCTGATTCTTTCTGGGGTTCTTCCATGGTCTTAGTTGCTTGACCTTTCTCATGGTCTTCTTGTTTCATATTCATTTTTTCAACCTTAGCAATCATTCTAGGGCAATCCAATACTTCATCGTCCATAGAGTTGCAACATAGGAAACTAGGTCTTCTTCCAGGGCATTCCTTAGAAATATGTCTTGGTTTTCGTCAACTGTAACAAAGGGTTAATCCTCTCTTTCTTTTAAATGATCCCCAACTTTTTCTATATTGCACACTAGGATCATAGTAGCTAACCTGCAAAAAATTCTTTCTAGGGTCCTCCACCCATTTGTTAGTCCAAAAATTCTCTCTATGCATAGGTATAACATATATTTTACTATTCTTATCAGATCTACTCATATCAAATCTTCTTTCATCTAGTAGTGCCCTAGTTTTCAAGCTAGGACAAGTCTTATTAAATAGACCTAGATCCATACTTTAGAAGAAACAATTTCCACTTTTCTTACTTCTACAGAGCACAAATATTATAGATATTACCTCTTTAGTATCACTTTCACCTTTATCAGGGAACAAAGCTTCCATATCTTACCTCTTTTCTTCAGATTTGACATTTCCCCTTGGCACAGAGCTTCATAGGTCAGGTGGTACTACAACAGTTCTATTCACAGAGATTTTCTCTTTTTTTAGTTCAGATCTTCGCACAAAGCTCCCTTTTCCTCAGTTCCTAGAAATCACAGTTTTAGGTCCCCGCAACGAAACCATTTGTTGGCACAGGGGTAGAACTAGGGTTCAACGCTACAAAAACACACCAAAAAAACCCTAACTACTGGCCCTTTTGGTAACACCTGCAAATCATATGAAGTCTCACCCGAGGTAGAGGTGGGGGTGGTTGTAGGACTCCAGTGTCTGCAACCTTAGCTGGGACACATATTTGTGTTTGTAACACTTAAAAGAGCACTTAGCAGTTAACATTCATCAATATCTAGTCTTAGTTTATAGTGCAGTTAAATCCTACTCTCAGCGCAGATAAACCCTAAACTACAGAGCATTAGAGTATTCGTCCAGATCTAAGATATTTAAGCATGAAGAAAATTTATATAGGTCAGATGTAACATCCATCCATATTGTTAAGCACAGAGCATCAACAGATCTATCTATCATTTATCTATATTAAATCACTAAGAAGGTAAACACATTTGTACATCGCACAAAGCATAGAAACACAACATGTACGTGGCTCACCCCCAACCTGGGGATACGTTCACCGACTCTTATCTTCTTTATTATATTTGGTCAAGATTCTTACAGGCACATAACATCCAAATCCTACTCTACAGAAGACATGAGATCTGCACGCACTCTACCAAATCCTCCTTCTCTAAGCTAGGGTACAACACTAAGCCTTCACATAGTCTCTTACAATTACTTGCACTTAACCTTGCAAGCCTCAAACAGTATGCACGAAGCATTTACAGTCATTACTTGCACTTAGCATAGCACTCTACTTACAATCCTTTGATCACATAGATCGAACTCTAGCACTTAGAACCACTTACTTACATCACTTAGATTCTTATTTATACATTGCAAAATCAGGCCTAAACATGAGTAAAACCTTGGGTCGACATTCCCATACCTGTTACATAAGCCCAAAACCCAAAAATCCCTAAAAAGGGTTCGAGATCCCATGATCTCTGCTTTGTCTTGCACTCTGCCTTCGACAGCCTATCGAAGTCCCAAAAATAGGTCAAACATGACCAAGGATCCTCAAAACTTGGTCAAGGGCCAACAAAGCATTAGGGGGATTCCTATAGCTCTTCTTTCCTTCCAATTTCAACATTTCTACCTCAGCAGAAAGTGATTTCACTAGCTTGGCCAATTCATCGATTTAAGGGTGGGAAGCAGAGGAACTAGAGGTTGAAGCTTCAGACCTCCCCTTTCTTCTATCTCTATCAGCCTTACTCCTAAGCTTGCTAAAAACCAAGATATTTGAATCTACTTCAAGGGATGCATCCTGCATATGAGCCAAGGAGATAGCTCTTCTTTCTCTTAACAAGAGGCAAAAATCAGGGTCGAAATCACGAGCATAATTAATTTTGGAAGAGGTTTCTGTGGGCTTAATCTCAGTAGGGATTTTATCATACATTTTATTAAACCTCTTTAAAAAACCAGAAGTAGATTCCCCTTCTTCTTTATTAAGTGATCCAAACTCTGTAATATAGTAAAGGAAATCTTTTTTATCCCCCCAATGTCTTAAGAATTCATCATTTAGGGCTTCAATCCCATCAATAGATCTAGGAGCCAAGGCTCTAAACCATTTCCTAGCCTCTCCATCAAGGCTATGAACAAAAATTGACACCCATACATCTTCGTGCACAATGACATAATTATATGCATAACTATTAAAGGCTACAAGGTGTTCTTTTGTAGTTATGTCTCCCTCACCAGTAAAGTTGGGAAACTTCTTAAGGTATCCACCAGCTGGGAGAGCATTTAGTGACTGAGGCAAAACAAGAGGGGTGTATCTAGTAGCCACTATGACATCCATTCTATTTCTAGGGGGATTAACACCTGCCATTGGGATGCAAACTGGAAGAGAACTAGGACGATATGGATTTTGGATAGGTGAGACTGGAACGATGCCTCTGGGAGTAAAGGGAAACAACTGAGTGTTGGGGGAAAAATCTACAGGGATCGAGGGAACAGAGGTTTCCCCTTCTGTAAATGAAACAAATCTAATAGGGGGAGGATTAGTAAAGCCTAGAGTAGGGAAATCTTCTAAGGTTCTAGGCCTAAACCACTGTACAACTTCAGGGGAAATAAGGGTGTTAAATCTTTCTCCCTCTAAACCAATACTAGGAGGGGAGAAATCAATAGGAGAACTCCCAAAATTCAAATTTATGGAAACTCCAATAGACAGTATAATAGGAGAATTAGAAGTACCTATTGTAGTTTTTAAAGAAGGATTATGTAAATTACCAAAATCACCTGGTACAACAGTTGAAATAAATTCTTGAGAGGTCTTTCCCTTTCTGATAATTTTTTCTAGGTCATGTTCAGGTGTTGCTAGATGTAGCTTTGGAGTATACCTCATGTGTCTACCTTTCAGAGACACAACTGAAACAATGGAGTCACCAGGTGCAAGTTGCAATCTTCAAGTCACTGATATCTGATGCACCTTTAGAATCATAATTTCTTTGTCGTTCTTACCCAGGGAAATGTCTTCAATTCATTCCCCAGTAACAACACCAAGAATGTTAACACTGAGAGTCAACCTTGGATTGCGAGAGGATAATCCCAGTACCCATCATAGTTTTTGGTAGATTTTTGTTTACATGACTGGAGGTTAAGTGGGAAAAACTCAATACAAGAATGATCCTAACACAAAAACTGGGTAGGCAATGCACAGGAAAGTGAGGGCCTCATTAACTTCAGTCAGCAGATTGAGTTTATGTGTGAGTAGAGGGAAGAGCTAGTAGGAAAGCTGAACAAGAAAACTATGGGCATCAAGATTTCAAGTAGCTTGGTGAAGAAAAATTATGGCTCAAGATCATTCTTGAACTCGAGCTTCAAACACTGAAATATGTTGCCACAGCATAGTCAAAGAAACATAATAATCAAAGCTATATTATCATGCAACTACAACAACTCGATTGGATCCTCCATGCTCGAGCCTTTGAGCATATGAGGGAAAAATATAACAAAGGAAACTGACTAAAACTGGTCATGATACTACTGTAATCAAACCTACATTACAATAGAATAACAACCCTCGAATGGATCTTCCATGCCCAAGTGTTTTAACACAATTGTTACAGAGAGATGAGAGAGACTGACTTCTATTAATGTGGAAGTCTCAAATTTGATACATGACTAGAGAATAGTTATGGAATCAAAAAATTACACAATAGGGAGATCTTCTCAACCAATTGACGACCTTAACAAAATATCAAAACTACCTATTTATACTCAGAACTGTCCACAACCACTAGGGGCACGATCAGGCCACTGCATTCAAGTCTTTTCGTCTACCTCTTCTTTTGTTATATTGTGTATGCATCCTTATGTCAGATGCAAACTTGGATCAACATGGGCTTGTAGAAAAATTTGTCCACAGGGGAGCTTTAGGATGATAGTCTGCCTCCACGGCTAGTCCTTCCATGCTTTCTATTTATGTAGTGAAATGACGTTTCAACCACCACTTCTCTTTCATTAACTACTCATTCATTATGAATAGGATGAGGATAAATTCCCAAAGAATTTTTGTGCGCTGTTAGCAGCTCTTCGAATCCACCCGATGCCTTAAAACCATGATGGTCCCACTCTGTAACAAACATGGGCACCCTCGACCTTTGGTAAAAATATCGTGAAATATGCACCCTTTCTTTTCCACTCACAAAGCTTCAGGTGTCAGCCTCTTCTCCATTGCCCCTTTCCTTTATGCGACCTTCGGCCATGACCAGGCACTTATCTCCAAAGGTGATTTGGAATTTTTCTTTTTAGGTATTTTCACGCCACTTGACTATAGATTCCCCAATGCCCGATCCGACAAAAATTCCTTACTTAGATCAACGATCGGAGTAACTTTGCCTTCGATGACTACGATTGCTTCCTCAAAAAAATTATTTTCCATCCATGCGATGGGTTTCAACCTTTCCTTATGGACCCTCTTTCCCCCTGACCATAGGCTGTGACCCGACACTTATCTCCAAAGGCATATTGAGATTTTTCCTTTCAGGGATTCCACGCCTTGCTCCCTGCAAAACCTCTGATTCGTGAAACTACGAATATGCTGATCTATCACCACATGCCCCTTTGGATTGGATGGTCTGGATCTATTTCACACTTTGCGCTTCATGAAGTTTACCTTTGTCTCACTCCAAAACTCCCAAAGGTCATTCCTGCGAACCCTCGAATCGGCTGCCGCGTGTCTCCTTGAGATCTACGGTCTAGATCTATCTCGTGCTTCAACTATCGGGAATTTTGTGCGTTCCTCACTTCAAATTTCCCAAAGTGAATTTATCCATAGTTTGGATCTGGTGCCACGCATCCCTCTGTATCGAATGACTCATGTTCATTTCAGGTTTCAGGATTTTAGACCCTTGGATGAATAAATTTGACAATCTTTCGGAGTCCCGACTTCCACAATAATTTCCCACTGTCGAAAATTGAACCTACATTTTTCACATGGATGTGGCCTGTATAAATAAGGACTTGGATGACTGACTCTAGGATTGGGAAAACAGAAGGATCGATGACAGAGGTAAAGGATATGGGTGTTCATTTTTTGACAAAAATAGAAAGACCTTGGGCGAAGACTTTTTCAGGTAAGACAACAAGGGAAAACAAACTACTAAGACAAAATGGACAAACACATATGGCCCTTGACAACTTCATGTGATAACAGCATGCACGTAGCAACCACATCTCTTCTCAGAGATAGCTACCACCATTCGAGCAAGTTTTAGTTCTGCAGTTTTACAGTTTCAACCTATTTCATTATTTAATAGAAGATATTGTTCATTGAATATTTGTGTTATTCTTCCTATCTCTGTGTTTATGGTATTCAGTTTGTAATCAGTTTTTTTTGCTCCTAAATCCAGATCACTAGTATAAGAGTGGTATTCTCTTCATTTGTTTTTCTTCGTGCATGTCCCCGACAAGGTTTGGGTACAATAAGTTGGAACTCGAACCAATTGATCCATTACCAGATCATCCACACCGAGCGTGAAAACAAACCACGGGAAACGAAAATAAATATGATGGAGCAGGAGATCCTATTAAAATGTTTCTCAATGAAGCCCTCTCACAACAAAGGAATAAAATGATGGACAACTTCGCGCAGATCCTTCAATGATTTACCATGGTAGAATAATCTTCATCAAGTGGCCATGCAACCCCCTTCAAGGTACAGGTAAATTTTTATATAAAATTATTTGAAGGACTCATAGATGTGGATGTTGTAGATAAATGGTTAAATCTACTTGAAGGATATTTTTCGGTCCACAATTTTTCTGATCGGGAAAAGTTCACTTTTTCACTCCTCAAGGATGTTCCCCATGTTAAATACTGGTGGGATACCTACTGTGAGTAAAGGGCCCTGGAGGAATCTACAATTGTTTTGGTGGCCCCTACATGGGATTCCTTCCAGGATTCCATTAAAGAATAGTACTACCATGTTGGAAGCTACGAGGACCAGTACACTAGATGGATCACCCTACGTCAAGAAAGGGACTAAACAGTACAAGACTTCACCAATATTTTCCATACCCTCCCCACCAAATTCGGTATCAAATATTCTGAGCATCATCTGGTGCTCAAATACCACGGTTGTTTGCATAGATAGATTAAAACAAAAAAGGAGTTCCTGGACATTGCCTCATTGGGAACAACTTATAGATATGCTTTCAATATCGAGTAGAAATTTAAGAAGAAACAACGAGAGTTTGGACCTATGAACCCCTCATAGCCAAAGCAGGGAAAAGGAAACCCCAACCCACACAGAAGGGGACCAAGTTGTGATGGCTGCCTTCAGGACAATCCTTCCAAGCTGCAACACAAGAAGGGAAATGAGAAGATGAGGAAGGACATGGGAAAATGGTGTGAGTACCATAAAAGTCATTGGCACAAAATTGATGAATGTCGCTCTAAGAAGTCCCTTTTGGTTGAGCTGAAGGCTTCCGAGTCAAAGGATGATTCTAATTCCAGGTCAAATCTTAAAGGAGGGAAGTGGATTATCGATGCTGAACCTAGTGCCATGGTCACTACCACCAAAGTTCGGCCAAGCGAACCAGAAGAACCAGAGGAAGGGCAATGACTCTTTCACTCACAGATGTGAGTCAAGGGGACTCTGATTCACTTCATTGTCGACAACGGTAATCAAAAGAACTTGATTTTAGCAGAGGTCATTAAGTGGCTGAACCTACCAACGAAACCATACCTACAACCCTACACCATCGGTTGGCTTCGTCAATGAAGAGATCTCCTTGTTAGCCAACAATGTCGTTTATCCTACGGCATCAAGCCTTTCAAAGATGAGGTACTGTGTGATATTTCTCCCCTTGAAGTTTGTGATGTTATTTTAGGGAAACCATATTTGTGGAAGCGTCATGCTGTGTATAATTCTAGACCCTACAGTGTTATTATTAGTTTGGGTAGATAATTGTACAAGATCCCAAAGGTGGCACCGCCTACTGATATTTCTTTCATCTTTGCCAAGTAGTGCAATAAGGTCATTTCACAGACCGATAAGTTTGTATTCTTTGTGATCCATGCTCATAGTAAGCATAAGGTCACCACCACATATGTGGCCTCTACAAAACACCTCTCTTTGTAGTAGAAGCAAGTGGACGAGATCATGGAAGAATACTAAGACATATTCGTCTCAACTACAGGGGTACTGACACACTACCAAGTCAAGCATCCAATTGATCTGACCCCCGATGCACCTCTACCTAATGGACTAGTCTATTGTTGCTCGAGGATGGAGAATGATGAAATCAAGAATTAGATCCAAGAGCTTCTTCAAAAGGGGCACATCAGACCCAACTCCTCCCCTTGCAGAAGCCCAATTGTACTGGTGCAGAAGAAGGATGGGACTTGGCGACTCTGCATTGATTACAGAGCCTTAAACAAAATCACATTCAAGAACTACTATCCCATTCCTAGGATTGATGACCTTCTTGACCAACTCAAGGGGGAAAATTTCTTTAGCAAGATTGACCTGAAGTCTCTCTACCACCAGGTTCCCATTGAACCAATGGATCTCTGGAAGACCACCTTCAAGTCTAAGGAAGGTCTCTACGAATGACTAGTCATTCCCTTTGGCTTAACAAATGAATAAGCGACTTTCATGAGGTTGATGGATGATGTATTGAGACCCTTCACCAACTCCTTTTTGGTAGTATATTTGGATGACATCCTCATCTTTAGCAGAATGTGGGAGGAGTACATGCGACATATTCAACAGATTCTGAGCACTCTACGGCAGCACAAGATTTATGCCAACTTGGAAAAATGATATTTTGGAATGAACAAGGTCGAACACCTGGTCTACATTGTTGATGAGCATAGGGTACATGTTGATCCAGCTAATATCCAAGTCATCTATGACTGGCCATCCCTGACCACATTGACCAAGCTTCAAAGCTTTTTAGGACTCACCAATTTTTACCAAAGGTTCATGTTGGGATTCTCCCATATTGCCTGGGCACTCAACCAGGTGATCAAGGGCAGTGGTAGGGACAATTTCGTATGGGGGAAGGAGAAGAAACGAGCATTCAAAGATCTGAAACATCATTTATTCTCATCTCTAGTACTCTCCTTTCCCAATCTACAACAAGCATTCGATATTGAGATTGATGCATCTGACTATGATGTAGGTGCAGTTCTCACTCAACATGGGCATCCACTGGCATACCATAGTGAGACACTCTCTGATACTATCTGTAAATACCCCACCTATGAGAAGGAAATGTATTCCATTGTACAATCCTGTCGTCAATGGAAACATTACATTATGGGGACAGAGATGATCATACACACTGATCACAAGCCTCTACAGTTCATACATACATAGGGGAAATTGCAGAATGAGTGCCATCAAAAATGGTCCACCTACTTGCAACAGTTCCATATCAACATTAAGTATAAGACAAGTATCTCTAATCATGTCCCTGACTACCTCAATCAGCCTCATGTGGCTGCACTTACCATTGTTATCCATTTCTATGGACATGAAACATCAGTGTGGCCCCAAATTTACCAACAAGATCCAGACTTCGCCACCACATATCATCTCTTGGGTACATGCACCACTGTCACTGATTTTCACATTCAGTATGAACTCTTATTCCACTTGGGCCATCTCCATGTTCCTACAAGTGAGCATGCAAATCTGATTTGGGAAGCCCACTACAGTCGGGTGGCAGGACATTTTGGCATAGATAAAATTGTGGTCATCCTTTAGAAACAATTTTATTGGCCAAACATTTGACTGGACGTCAACACGTATATCAGATCTTGCACTGCCTATGCCATTTCCAAGTTGTCCATCAAGAAGAAATGCTTATACACCCCTCTTCCTATTCCGAAGAAGCCATGGGAGTCCATCTCCATGGATTACATGTCTGGTTTTTCATCCACCAAGCATGGAAATGACTATGTGTTTATGGTCATCCTCATAGCCTATAAGAAGACTGTGACAATGGCCGATACTGCCAAGATATTATTCAAACAAGTTTGGGTTCACTTTGGGATACCACAGACCATCATCTCCAACTGAGAAAATAGGTTCCTCAACAGTTTTTGTTCGAGTCTCTGGTCTCTATTGGACATGAAGCTCACAAAATCCACTTCTTTCCACCCCCAAACTGATGGCCAAACCAAGGTCGTCAATCGTATGATTTTGCACATATTGCGCATGTACAATTCTAAGCATCCCCGTACATGGGACGAGAGTCTCCCATATGTCCAACACAGTTACAACATGGATCTCCATAGTTCCATCGGAAATAGCCCATTTCAGGTGGGTCTAGGATTCCAACCCTTGGGACCCATTGATGTTGCACTTCCTCTTGCCACCGCACAGAAAAAATCTTCCCCTAATTAGTCTGTTGGCAAATATGTAACAGATAGAGAATGGCATGAGTACAGGAAGAATTTACAGAGGATTGTTAGCATATTTACAAGCAACGTATACTTGTCATTGATGGTAAGTACAGTATTGGTGATGGCTTGAGTACAACAACGATGATCAGCGGAGCAGTGATAATCGGGGAAGAGCATCAACTGTGTTTGTTGGATCTCTTTTTGAATTCCTGATGGCCATCAGATCTGAATGAAGACAAGAAGAGCGCACTGAAAAGGAGGATAGATCTTAGACGTTATATCCAAGCACAGAACCCAACCATCATTGGATCAAGAAGAACATGCACGTTCTTTAAAGTGCAAGGAGAAATGGGCATAATCGCAACATGAAAAATCACGACTTCATCTGAGCCATCAAATCAAGATCACATCTGAACCGTTGATCAGAGTTTCGAGGATCGTGTGTTGGAAATGTCAAAGAAAAAATGCAATAGGAATCTTGATTTCTCGATATGAAAAATCCTAGCGTAATCTGAGCCGTCAAATCAAGATCACATCTGAATCGTTGATCGGAGTTTCGAGGATCGCGTGTTGGAAATTTCTAAGAAACAATGCAATAGGAATCCCGATTTCTCGATATGAAAAATCCCGATGTATTCTGAGTCGTCGAATCAAGATCACATCTGAACTGTCAACCCGACTCACATCAGTAGACCACGTTAGCTAGGAACACGTGGCACAATCAGGGAATGACAAGTGTCAGACTGATTCAACATTTCAGGCACATGTAAGTCACGAATCAAAGTGACATGTGGTAGTATTCAACATGTGTCAATCCATGTTTGACGTCAGCAGATGGACACCTTGTCGGAGTTTCGGGGATCGAGAGTTGGAGATGTCAAAGTTTCTTAACATCAAGAATCCCGATTTCGCGATGAGGGAAATCCCAACTTAATATGAACCTTCAGATCAAGCTCAGATCTGGACCGTTGATCTAACTCCATGTCGGAGTTTCAAGGATCGAGAGTTGGGGAGGTCAAAATTTTTTAACATCAGGAATCTCGATTTCGCGATGAGTGAAATCCTGACTTAATATGAACTGTCAGATCAAGCTCAGATCTAGACCGTTTATCTAACTCCATGTCGGAGTTTCAGGGATCGAGAGTTGGAGATGTCAAAGTTTTTTAAAATCAGGAATCCTGATATCTCGATGAGTGAAATCCTGACTTAATCTGAATCGTCAGATCTATATATGATCTGGATCATTGATCCGACTGCTTTACGGAATTTTGTGGATCGGGATTTGTAAGTGACAAAAACTTTGAATGCCAAGAGTGACGAAATCTTGATGTGTGAAATGTCGATTGGATCTAAACCGTTAGATCAAGAAATGATTTGGACCATTGATATGACATCTTCATGGAGTTTCGGGGATCGAGATTTGTAAGTGACAAAAACTATGATAGCAAGGAATGCCGAAATCCGATTTAAAGGGAAGATTTATAAATTTCATCCAACGGTGCGGATAAACTTGAATGTGATCGGAGGGTTACTATTATTTCTCATAGATTAACTTTTCAGTTACAAATCCGTTAGTGAAATGGACTCATGATTGCCAATCATTTGGCATTTCAGTTGCTTAGACAGTTGTCGTCATTTTGCCTAAGGTGTTGGGAAGTTGAACCGTTGTGTTCGTGTTTATAAAAGGAGATGAAACATACTGTGTCGGGTTGGCTGTCCTATAAGTGAAAAAGAATGAAACTGTAAGAATAGAGAAGAAGAGGATGCACAGGAGGAGATTGAACATATGTGAAGTGTGAAATGAAATGCAGAGCAAAATAATAGAACGATTTGAAGAAGAGAAGAATGAGAGCACGAGTTGATGCAGAGCATACCTACTGAACAGACAGAGGAAGAGAAAAGCAACAGAACAGTGTGTAGAAGACCAGATTTATAGAATATAGAAAGATTGGTAAGAACTTATTCATCTGTAAAGTTGAATGTTTATTTATCCATTTATATTCTAGGGAGGTTGGGAGGTGCTTGGGAGGACTGTTGTCCTCAGAGGTTCAAGTGGAAGCTTGAACACAGGAAGTTGTAGCTTCCATCTGGTTGTAGCCAGAGAAACCAGGG
>JZKD02S2136319.1:0-17443 GCA_000966675.3 Picea glauca
GCTTACAATTCTCCACAAAACTGGGTAAGATCTGTGTGAGGTGAACTAGATCGCACCAGGCTCCACAACCTGCGGTCTAATCATCAGATCTACCTTTCCTTGTGTTTCCTTTGCTCAACAACTTAAAACATCGGTTCATACCGCTCAAAACATTATAGAGAATCACTAAAAACTACTAACGAACAACCCTATATGATACTTTTGTATCTATATTTATACATTTCGGTCTCTTCAGCCTTTTACAAAATATTACCAAAACCCTAACCCTTCTTATGTTAGGTCTTTCTCCCATACACGTGTTGATCCTCCTCCATCTATCACTTTTCTTTGTGCACACTTTCTTGCATGCACGCGTGTTGCTCTTCTTCCAGTTGTTACTTCAGTTTTCTGCACGCTTTCTTTCCCACGATCATTCTTCTTTCCTCTTCGGCCTGGTGCCAACAATAAGCCTACAATAAAATCCATAGAGATATCCCGCCAAATAGTAGGTTGAATCGGAGGTGGTTGTAGTGTGCTAGGAGATTTGACTGTTTCGACCTTTTTGCGTTGACACACATCACATTCAACCACAAAATTACGAACGTCCTGTTTCATACCATCCCAGAAAAAAGAACGTTTGACCCTGTCATAGGTTTTGGTAAACCCGGAGTGCCAGTTGTGGGTGTAGCATGAAGCTCAAAAAGTACCGTGGATTTAAGTTTTGACTGTTTACTTAAATACAAATGACCTTTGTATCGAAGCTCATCATGGAGCCAATAGTACCCTGGGGAAACTAGAGAATTGGAGTGAAATTGTTGTATCGGATGTGAACTTTTGGGATCGTGTAGCCATTCCTGGTGAACGGCTTGGAGCCAATCTGGTACAATGAAGGAAAGATAAAAAAGGGACCCTTCATCTTCATATTTTCGAGAAAGTGCATATGCAACCACATTGTCTTTTCCTTTCTTGTAAATGATCTCATAATCATATCCAAAGAGGTTAGTCACCCATTTTTGTTGCTCTGGGGAGGAAATGCGTTGTTCCAGAAAATACTTGAGGCTTTGATGATCTGTCTTAATTTGGAAGCGTTTCCCCAATAGATAAGGGCGCCAAAGATCAACGACATGCATAATAGCCAACATTTCCTTTTCATACATTGATTTTCCCAAATTTCGTTCAGACAATTATTTGTTGGTAAAGGCCAAAGGTGGACCCTCTTGCATAAGGACAACGCCAATTCCTTTCCTTGAAGCATCACATTCCAGGACAAAGTATTTGTGAAATCAGAAAGGGCCAGGACTGGAGTGGTGCACATGGCCATCTTCAAGGTTTGAAAAGCCTGAGCAATTGTTGGAGTCCAAGTGAAAGAATTCTTTTTAAGGAGTGCATCGAGAGGTGACACAATCTTTCCATAATTCTTAACAAACTTGCTATAATAACCTGTTAAGCCCATAAATCCACCCAATCTTTTGAGAGTCTTTGGGTGAGGCCAGTATTGCATAGCTTCAATCATTTTAGGATCCACCCTGACACCGACCTTTCCAACAAGATCACCCAAGTACTCGACTTCCGAGGCACCAAAAGCACATTTAGATTGTTTCAGGAAAAATTGGTGCCGAGAGAGTAGATGGAGAACTCGATCCACACGAGCAAGATGGTCTGTCCAGGTTTTTCTATAGATGAGGATATCATCAAAGAAAACTAAGACAAAATGATGGAGAAAAGGATGGAAGACATAATTCATGAGGCTTTGAAAATTGGAGGGAGCATTACACAAGCCAAAGGGCATGGCCAAAAACTCATAGTGGCCCTCATGAGTTCTAAAGGCAGTCTTAGGAATGTCTGACTCTTTCATACAGATCTAGTGGTATCTAGAACGAAGATCAATTTTAGTAAAGAACTGGGCGCCACTTAATTCATCCAAGAGGTCATCAATGAAAGGAATGGGAAATTTGTCTTTAATGGTGAGTTTGTTGAGGGTGAAGAAGTCAGGACACATGCACCAAGAACCTTCTTTCTTATGGACCATGACCACAGGAGAAGAGTAGGGGCTCGCACTAGGGCGGATAATACCTGCATTAAGCAGTTCTTAAACCATTTTCTCAATTTCATTTTTTTGGGAAAAGGGGTGACAATAGGGACAAATATTAGGAGGAAGGCTTCATGGGACAATGGGAATAGAATGATCATGAACACTATGGGAAGGAGGGATTCCTTGGGGAGTCGAAAAAATCACTTGATGTTTAGAGAGGATGGATTGGAGGTCCTGCGGCACATAGGGTGTCTCAGTTGCTTGTATGGCATGGAGTTGGGAAATAACACCAGAATGACCTTTTTTTAGTAGCTTTTCCATGCGATGGGAACTAATGATCTCAGGGGAACCGACGATGATGGCTTGAAACTTATATTTTTGGACCTCCTAATCTAATTGCATGGTTAATTCCTTAAAATCCATGAGAATGGGACCTAAAGTCCTTAGCCAGTCTGCACCCAACACAATGTCACAACTGCCCATGTCGATAGAAAACATATGAGATTTTAGGTGGTAGTCACCAATTTGGAGACGCACATTTTCACAACGCCCTCCACATTTCATGGACCCGCCATTGGCAATCATGATTTGAAAATTATTGACTGCACAAATAAAACAATTAGCTTATTGGGCAATGCGGCGATGAATAAAATTATGGGTGCTTCCACTATCAACAAGAATGATGACCTTCCTATGCTTTATATATCCAATTAGCTTGATGGTTTGGGGAGCAGAGAAGCCAATGAGAGCATTTAGGGAAATGAATGGTTCTATTTCGGGAGGGTCCGAGGGAGGGGTTATGTTAGTGGGTTCATGTGACACAGACACAAGGGGAGCTTCAACATCCTCTTATGAAACATCCTCCAAGATGGCCATAAAAGGCTCTTGTTCCTTACACTTGTGTCCCGGAAAATATTTGTCATCACAATTATAAAAATGGCCTTTGAGTTTGTGTTCAGCCATTTCAGCCCTGGTCAATTTTTGGATCTTTAGTGGAGTAGAAGGAGGAGTGGGATTTACTGGTTTAGTGCGAGGAACAAAGGAGGGTTTTCGATTTTGAGAAGAGGCAACCTCTTGTGATTCGTTAGATCTTTTAGTAGCCTCCACCCAAATCTGAGGTCAAGCCATGAGGACATGGGCATGAATCTCATCCTTGAGGCCACTGATAAAACATTCTCGAAAAAAAAGCATCAAACATGCCCTCTGTATGAAAATCCAGTCGCTCAAAAGCAACTATAAAGTCTTCCATTGTGCTAGATTGTTTCAAATCTGTTAAACAACCTAAATAGTTGGTGTCAGTTTCAAAGCGTTCATAAATCTCTACCACAAAGTGTGTCCAAGCAACATACCCTTGACGGGCAGTTTTTCTCCATTGCCACCATTGCCAACGTTCTTGATCTAGATGGAGAAAACCATACCGGATTTTGGCCAACTCATCTGTAATGTCGTACAAAGAGAAATAATGTTCCATTTAAGTTACCCAACCAGTGGGATCCAAGCCATCAAATTTGGTTACATCCACACGCGAAAGGTGTAGATCACACTGAAAGTGATGGGGCTGAAAATTATGGGAATGAGAGGAAGTTTCAACTTCGGTATGCAAAGGTGGGTCAGATAAAGGGGGATATGCAAGGATATGCAGCTTGGTGCAGATCATTGAAGCGACAAATTCAAGCTGGGTAGTAACGTCTTGTTTGAGGTGTTCTTTGAGTTCCTCGATTGAGGCAACGATGAAGGAATGCATGTTTTTATTGATGGTGGAAATATTGGCACTGAGTTGTCTCACATATTGTTGGGTCTCTGTGAAATTAGATTGCAAGGTATTGAAGCGAGCTTCCAAGTCTTGGCTATAGGTATGGGCCATGATGAAAAGGGAACTGAAAAGGGGCGGGTGGGGTAAAAAAATTTGCTGAAAATTGATAGGTATGAATGTGATAAGGGTGAAGAGATAAATCCAATGGAATATGTCTGAAATAATGGTGCAACAAAATCCAGACTTTTTTTTTTTTTTTACACCTGTGGAGTAATACTTCGGTCTAAAGAATACTCGAGTGATGAAATGCCCAAATGCTTAATCAGGAAGAAATGTGTAGTGATTTGTCAACTCGAATGCAAGATACATAGTTGCACGACCATAGATCTTGTCTGTTTTGTTTTTTGTTTTCATCCCCAAAGGTTAGGTATTCAAGGGTTCTACAGACAAGGGTTTGCCTTGTGTTATAGCTCTATGATATACGTACGGGGTCCAATAGTAGTACTCGACCCAATATCTGAGGGCACCAACTAAGAGGGCTAGACCGTTTCCTTATCCGTACTACCCAACTACCCAGGTAATAGAGAGTATCTTCCCAAGTGTTGTTCTCGATGGCACTGTAACAGTCAAGCGACCGATCGGTTTATCTAAAGAGGGCTTCAGGAAATCTAGGCCAATCTGTATACAGGTGTTTTTTGATGCACTACCACTCGAAGGGGTATCAAGAAGGGTTACAAGGGTAGCCACCAAATGTGCGCTTAAGTACCACTTGTATTTCCTGCATGTATGAATCCCCGACCGCGGGTTTATGCGCATAACAATAGATCTCTGTACCTTAAAGACGCCGTAATACATCTCTACCCTAAAAAAAAATTAACCCACAATTTTCTGCCGAGGAAAGTGCTCTGATACCACTTGTAATATTCTTGATAGAAAAAGTATGCAGAACAGAAATAAAATGATAGAAATGGCAGATGAATAACAATATAACCAGAACAACACCACAATAATACCAAAATGATACCAGAATAACACCAGAAGAGCACTTTGATTACTAAGAGTGATGTTCACTTGCCTCTTCAAGGGGGACACCTCCAGCAGAGTAGAGCTCTATTACAATAATATCCCAGAAAAAAGTTCTCATACCCTCAACTCCTATTTAGACTAAACATGTCTATGAAAAGAACCATCTAGAGGAAGATCCTTCTAGAAGCGGAAGCTTCTATTAGGTCTTCTTACATTCGACTTATTCTTCCTTATTGCAAGGCCTTATTAATATTTACCTTTATTACATCAGAATATATTATTCTACCTACGTGAGGGGTTAGGTCCCTAACAAAATCACCACACATGTTAAAACCAATCACTAAATGCATCTAGAAAACCAAAGTGTATTAGTTCCAACAACAAATAATCATCAACAAAGGCATATATTTCGATCTGTGGAATTAGGGATATTACAGATGAGGTAGTGTATGATGTTGCCCCACTTGAACTCTGTGATGTTCTTTTAGGACAACCATATATGTGGAAACTTCACGCTATCTATGAGTCTTGACCCCGCAGTGTCATTGTTACTTTGAGATGTCATCTCTACAGGGCACAATAAGTAGCTCCAACTATTGCCACTTCATTGATCTCAAAAAAATAATGTCGTAAAGTAATCTCTTAGACCACAAATTTTTCCCTCTTCACGATCCAGTCAGAAGGTGAATAGAAGGTCACTGCGACCACTGCAACTTAAACCCAAGACGTTTCTATCAAACATAAGAAAGTCAACAATATTGTAGAGGAGCACAAAGAGAATGCGAGTCTTCCATATGTTCAACATAACTCTACTGGCCACGACCCTTTTCAGGTGTGCTTGGGGCTCCAACCATTAGCCCCAAATATCGATATAGCTCTTCTTGTTGCATATTCACCGACAAATTCCTCCCACACTCAGACCAAGGTAGATCATACATCCAAATCTATTGAGTGGATCCAACACCTCCAACAGGTTCATGACATCCTTCCACAAGCAAAGTAAGGGCATGACATCTACTTCAACAAGGTAAGCGACTCACCAAGGTTCAGATTTAGCAGAAGTTTCTCCATCTCCCGAGGGACCTTGACGCAATGGGGATCATTGATTCCTCAGGGGGGAGGAATGATTTAGGTGGATTTTGATGGCCATCCACCTTTCCCACTGAATCAACATTTCAAGCATATGGTTTTGATAAACCATGATATTCACCCTTTTGATGGGGAATGGAATGTAATGTCACCTTCATTTATTAACTATAGACATCATTTAATGATTTCCTAGTGGTCTTATGTACATGATTACAACATAGCGTTAATGCATTGGATCCCATTAGAACACCACAGTTAAGTGTGCTCGAACTAGAGTAGTACTGGGATGGGCGACCGCTCGAGAAGTCTTAGTATTTTACATGCCTATGGAATTTTATAAACTTAGACTAATTTATCCCACACGCATCATGGGAATTGTTGTCCCCTCACTCTCTCATATATAATCAAGGTGAAGGAGGCCCTTTAAGCATGCAATGGAGTGTGATGTAAAGCTTGTTGTGAATGAAGTGTAACCAACATCTCTTTCTTTTCAGAGATAAGTTACCCCATTTTCCCAATTTGTGTTCTAATGTTTTTCTATCGTATTCATTAATAGAAGTTGGGTTTCATTATATTTTTGTGTTGTCTGCTATATTTTTGTTTTTGTCTCGTTTCGTTCTCAGCGTAATCCAAATCATTCAGCCTTTACCAGGTCTAACCAAAATTTGAATTTCCAAATGGTAACTTTCTCAAAGCTTGTTATTTTGGGCTTCTTCCCAAGAATGAAATTGTACATCATGCAACATATCCAATTTTGTAAATATGATTATGGAATTGTTACCTGAGGTACTTCTGTATGTCTCCTCTATTCTCTAAAATTTTCACAGTCTAAAGAGTCCCAAAAAAGAAGTTATAGTGAAAATGCCAAGCTAATTTGTTTGAAACTGATCTCAAGACCATTCTAAAACCCTAACTTCCATAGAGCATATCTCATAAAGCACAACGAACCAACATCTACAATTTGTACCACATGTACTCCATGATCTCATCTTTGTCTTTGCAAAATTTCAAGGTCTGAAACATCCCAAAAAATAAGTTATAGTGAAAGTGCCAAGTTGACCTATTTGAAACAAATTTCAAGAGGATCTAGGAACCCTAACTTCCATAGGGCATATCTCTGAAAGTATAGTGAACAAACATACGAAATTTGTACCACATGTACACCAAGCTCTATCCTCTGTCACTGCAAAGTTTAAAGGTCTGAAACATCCCATAAAATAAGTTATAGAGAAAGTATCAAGTTGACCTGTTTGAAATTGATTTTAGGAGCATTCAAGAACCCTAAATTCCATAAGGAATATCTCCGAAAGTATAGAGAACCAGCATATGAAATTTGTACCATATGTACACCAATATATATCCTCTATTTCTTTCAAATTTTAAGGTATGAAACGTCCTACAAAAAAAAAGTTATCACGGAAATGCCAAGATGATGTAAAACAAATTTTGCAATTCAATCTTTGCTAATCCATTTTTCACACAAATACTTTCTCTCAATGCTTTCTCTTTTTATTTTTTTTCATAGCTCTTCACGAAGGGACATGCCCCTTAATTTAAATAATTGATTTTGAATATCATGGGAAAATGCCCCAAATACCATGGGAAAATACCCCAAATACCATGGGAAAATATCCCAAACCATGGAAAAATATTCCAAACCCATGGGTTTGAAACCACCATTTAACTTTTTACTTTTTCACATGCACCCCTTTGCTAATATAGTTCTAGACATATGTATATAAATCAATCTTGGAAATGTTGTGTGTATTGTAATGCCATAATATGACATCAATGACATCATTAATCCACTGAAAACAATGACAATAATTCAACAATCTCCCCCTTTGTCCTTGATTGCAATCCTGCAATTAAACACATAGTTCACTAGGCATAGAAACAATTCTCCCCCTGACTGCAACTCTTCCCCTTTGACATCAATGGAAAAGGGATGCTCCCCTTAAGCTTGTGCTTCTCCTCAAGAACTTAGTGATGAGATGGATATTACTCTCAATTTCTGCCTGAGATATTCAAATGTCTCTTTGGGAAGGGGTTTTGTGAAAATATCTACAATATGTTCTTTGGTGACAATATATTCCATCTTGACATTTTGTTCATCTACTTGTTCTCTTAAGAAGTGATACTTGATTGGAACATGCTTTGATTTTTAGTGCAAAACATGATTCTTTGAAATAATTATTGCACTTATGTTGTCACAAATTATTGATATTGGGCAATCATATTCTACCTCAATATCTTTCAAAGTCCGTTTCATCCAAAGAACTTGAGTGCAACATTCTGCTGCTACTATATACTCAACCTTTGTTGTGGATAGAGAAACTGAACATTATTTCTTGCTCAACCGAGACACTAGACTATTGCCCAGAAAAAATGTTCCTCCACTTGTACTTTTCCTATCACCAACATTTCCTGCCCAATCCACATATGCATATGGTGTTAGAGTAAAATCTTCACCTCTTGGGTATCACAAGCCAAAATCCAAGGTGCCCTTTAGATATATGGATATTCTTTTCACTACTTGCACATGAGTTTCTTTTGGTGTAGCTTGAAACCGTGCAACCAATCCTATTGCTTGCATAATGTCTGGCCTTGATGCTGTCAGATATAGTAGGCTGCCAATCATTTACCTATACAATGTTTGATTTGCTTTCATAGATTCATCATCTTTTCTCAATTTACAACCTGTGACCATGAGTGTGCTGACTAATGCACAATATTACATTCTAAACTTCTTCAACATTTCCTTGATATACTTGGTTTGTGAAATGAATATGCCTTTATCAACTTGAGAAATCTATAAACTAAGAAATACTGAAAATTCCCCAAGCATAGACGTCTCAAATTCCTTTTTCATTTCTATTGCAAACTCTTGGAACATTTTATTCATATTGCCTCAAAAAATGATGCCATCTAATAAACCACAACAATCAACTGGTTTTCTCCTACTGTCTTGATGTAGATATTACAATCAACAATTTCCTTTTTGAAGCCATGTTGTTGTAGAAATTTGTCAAGTCTTGAATACCATACTCAGAGAGTTTGTTTTAGCCTAAAGAGTGCTTTCTTCAACCTCCATACATGATCCTTATTTTTTGATAATAAGAATCCTTTTGGATGTTCAATGTTTAATTCTTCCTCTAAATTGTCACTAAGAAAGGAAAACTTGACATCCATTTGATAGACTTTGAATTTCTTGAAACACACAATTGCCAAAAACATTCTAATAGCTTCTAGTCTTGCAACTGGAGCAAAGGTTTCTTTGAAATCAATACCTTCAACTTGAGCATATCTTTTACAAACCAATATTGCTTTATTTCTTATTACTTCTCCATCTTCATTCATCTTGATCCTAAAAACCCACTTGGTGCCATTCACATTTTTATCTTTTGCTCTTGGAACAAGTTCACGTGTCTCATTCTTCTCAATTTGATTCAACTCTTCTTCCATGGAATCAATCCAATGCTTATCTTCACTAGCTTCTATAAAGTTCTTAGACTCCATTTTAGATAGAAAAAAGAAGTTTGCATGTTCTGGTGCACTTGCTAGTATTCTTCTAGTCTGAACTTCTGTATCTTTATCAACAATAATTAAATTTCCGGAATGATTCTTTCGAACAAATCTAGATGGTGTCTTTGTATCTTGATGGTATGATTCTTGTTCTTCATTTTCATATCCTTCTTCTTCTTCTTCTTTGTAGATTGGCTACTATGTTTGAACATGTGATTTCACCTTTTGATGCCCTGCTTCATCGACTTTCACATTGGCACTCTCTAGGATTTTGCCCAATGCTTTATTGTAACATCGATAAGCCTTGCTGCTTGATGAATAACCAAGAAAGATACCTTCATCAAATCTAGAGTCAAATTTTCCAAACTCCTCATCATCTCTCTTTATGTAGCACTTGCTTCCAAAAACTTTGAAATATTTAATTGTTGTTGGTCTACCCTTCCGTAATTCATAAGGTGTTTTGTTGTTGTTGACTATGATCTGCCCTCTATTTAAAATGTATACTGTGGTGTTGACTGCTTCTCTCCAAAACTTATCTAATATATTAGCTTCATTCAACATTGTTCTAGCAATCTCTTGTACGATTCACTTCTTCCTTTCTACCACTCCATTCTGTTGTGGAGTTCTTGAAACTGGAAAATGTCTCTTTATTCCATGAAGCTTGTTAGTACTGCATTTGTTCCTATCAAAGATTCAAAGGCTTGTTGAGGTTTCCATGCCTAGATTGGACGAATTAGAGATACATGACAAGCTTATAGATCCTATGGATAGTCAAAGAGCCAAATTATTCTGAGACCTACTGAAAAAGTGGTAGAAAATCCATTCCCTTGTGCACATAAGGCAAGATTTAAGGATTTAGGTGCTTATCGAGGGTCCAAAAGGGATTATTGTGCCCGAAAGGGGTCTAACTCTATTATCAAAGGAGATTATCATGGAATTGAGGTTTGGGAACCAGGCGCTAGAGAATCTATAGGACCCCACTGATCAAATGACTTTCAAGTGGGACTGAATCAACGCCCCAGATCTCATCGCGTGCCTGACTTTTAATCAATGGTTCTAGTTAGCTCGGAGTCTTCCTCATTGGAATCCCCTTGTCAGAGTCCTATTGGGACCTGACTCTTGATCACTCCGATGGCTACACCTACGATTGACCGTCCAGATCCGTTTCTAGAATCTTGAAGCATAGCAGGCACCGAGCCTATCTGAAGCTACCATGTGGACATGTGTGTTATAACAATATTTGCCTCACCATTTCTATCTTGCACAGAGGACCTTTTTCTATTTCCCTATCCAGAATTTTCATCCCTTTTTTGATGAATCCAGAGCTAAAAATATACATTTTTCCACATATACGCTCCCTAACTACTTTGCAAGATGCCTATATGCTTGATGCTCCATTACAGCCCGCGTATATTGGGATTTGTGCCAGAAAATATAAAATGAGGCCGAGTTTCCATGTCACGACAAAAGATCTCTGATCCTTGGCCTTCCATACACTGGAAACGTTCTGACTCGGCCCTTCAGTTGCATTCTGGAGGCTATAAGAGCACAATTGCAAACTATGGAAAAGAAGGAGAAAGCATTCAACTTTGAGAGCAAATGTACTCTGGAGAAATTACTTCATATTGAGTCTGCATCCCTTTGTCCCTCAAGTCTAAACATAGTGTTCAACCCCCAAGATCTTCCCTTATTATTGAGAGGACCTCTTTGCCTCTTTTTCATGAGCTTGCCTTTGGTGGAGGATTGAAGTGGTGGAGACCCAGTTGGAAGGAACTTGGTTTCTTGGTTTCGAACCATGCTGACACAGAAGTCTATAATGTTGACACTTCTGTTGATCAATTATTAATAGAAATACTCCTTTCCTGTCCTATTGGTATCTTGCAAATATATGATTATTATCCATGAGCATGTTTGTAATGTTTATTAATGGTTTATGCTATCTGATGTGCTAACCCCTTTCGTATCATCACTATATAATTGCTTTGCTTGTTTGTTGAGAACTTCTCGCAGGGATAAAGCTTTGGGTCAAAGTGCTCAACGGTGGAACATCATCAAACGTTGGATCGAGGTAGGTCTCTTTCTTATATTGCACATTAGTATATATAGCATATGTTGGAATTGAGTTGATTTCTGCAGTCATACCTGTCTGTTGTGGTTTACCCTTGGCCATAGAGAGTTTTTCCCTTGTAACAGAAATGGTGACTCCACTGGGGAGAGATCTTCCTTCTAAGGGTTGAAGTACTTTTTCTTCTTACATTGCTCTTTTTCCTTTGCGTTTCTTGTCATATCATAGTTTGACAGATCCTGTTCACTCCGAGTCTGAGTTTTTAGCCTTTTACCCTTGCCTAGCCTTGTTTTAAAGCATATACGTCCCTTTTTTCCCTGACATTCCCATATACACGCTTGTTGTCTCACCGCAAGAGGCATATATACGTTATGTTTTCCTGAATAGTCGCGTATACCACTTCCCCTTGCTTGTTTGCTTGGTTGAGTGACTACTGGGTATGATTTAAGGATTGCTGAGCCTTCTTAGGTCTCCGTAGTGCCTGTTGAGATAATCTGGGATGATAGGAAGCTTGTTTGGAGTTGAATTTTTGGGCGTAGTCTTTCTGTTTGTTTTCTATTTTTAATTTGTCCTTGGTTTCTGGGCTATTTGCTTGGTTACCTGGTATTCTTCTTGAGTTACTACTTTTATACACTATAGAATTCATCTGTCAAGTTGCTTATCAGTCCATGAATTTTCTTTTTAGAATATTGAAAATACAAAAAAATAACCATTTTGCATTTGGTTGGCATTTTTGTCTTTGAATTTTTTCATTAGCTTAGCACATTTAGCGAAAGATCGTATTTTACTTATGGATTGCAGATTTGAAATTGAAGACTACATTGTTTTTATTAGCATATCATTCATTGAAAGGTTAAAGATAGACTTTGCATTATATCCATATTTATTTTTTGGCAGAGTCATAACACCATGAGTTTCACCTCCATACCTTTTTGAGTAACCACGGCCAATAAAATTTACGCTTTAAACTAAAATTGATTAGTCACGATGTTATTTTTAGGGTGCACAAACTAGGTTAGGATTTAGTGCCTTGGAATAGGATTTTGTGAGTAAACTTCTCCAAGGAAATTAAATCAACATATGTGTCTGATAAAGGGAGTTGAGAAGTCCATTGTATAATTGGTAATATTAGGAGGCTCCACTCACACCGGAGTTAATCATGAGGTCGCGCGAAGTTAGTTGAAGGGATAACCCCTGGATACTCACCTAGCGTCAGAGATATTTTTGTGCATTTATTCGTATTTGGGGATCTTGCTAGTGCCCATACCTCTGTGAGAGGCAATGATTTCAAGGTTTCGGGCTTTGCTACCCTGCCCATATGGTGATTCGGACTTACGACTGCTCACCTGTGCATCAGTTATACAATGGTTTATTAGTTGCTTGACTTAGGTATCTCATAGGTTACTTGCAGGGGTTATTCTGCTTGTACCCTGAGTTAGATAAGGGTCGAAAAACACACAGCCTTTATGGAGGATTACCTCTTCGGGGGGATCTAACTGACTGGTTGTTAAGCCCACGAGGGCCTTTATAACTGATTATGTTACCTCCAAACTTTAGCGGGGAGTCTCAGGTCCCTCTTGGATGATACATACCTTCTTCAACGAGGGAGGCCACTCAACCACTTTAGTCCGTTTGCATGCATATTGGTCGTTTGACTTTTTGGTATGCTCTTTGAATACTAGTTGGCCATAGGATATATTTCTATTTGTGGACAAGTCATAAGTCGTCGTGGAGTCAGACCAGCTTCCTCGCAGGTCCCATTGGTTGTTACAATTACCACCAGTTTTCGAGTCCTTGCCTTCTAAAAGGCATAGAGTTATCAGTAGTGGTACACACACATCCACTTTTCAGACTTTTGATCCTGCAAGGATGAGTACCGAGTCTAGTCTTCAGAACAATGGGAGTTCCTCGACTCCCAATCCCACTATAATTCATGGCACTCCTTCAACACCTGCAGCCGCTACAGTTGTAGTGCCGGAGGCTTACACTGGTACTATGGCTTGACCTGTAGTTAATGCTTCATCTCTTGCCTCAAACCCTTTTGGAGGTTTTGGCCACTCACCGAGTTACAATGTTCAGACCATCCCCATGATGGATTCTAGTCCGTTTTCTTATGGTATGCCTAACTTCACCTCACAGTTTTCAACTGCCATCCCAACTGCTGGCCATAATGCTAGCCTTGGACTTGGGGGCACTACACCTCCCTACACTCCTTCCCCATTTGGTGGTTCTCATATTCCCCAAGCAAATCCTAATGTAGGGAGTGTCCCTATTATTAACCTTGGGTCTAATCCTTCTATGGCTGGATGGAACAACCCAGCTGGTGGACAAGTTCCACCCTATATTCCTATCCCCTCGGTGCCAATTCCGGTGAATACTTTTGGCATGACGAATCCACTTCAATCCTCCGTATTCCCACCTGGAGGAGGTCAGTCTTACACTTTGGGCACCCCCCAACCTGGATCTAATCTAGTTGGGGGCAGTTTTAACAACCCCCAGCTTGGATCTAATCCAATTGGTGGAAATTTTCATAACCCTTATCAGAACACTCCCACTGGAATGATGCCCAATCCATATTTTACGAATCAGCCCAGAGGAGGGTCTTATAATTTCGGAAAAGGTTTTGGTCCTCATCAGAATCCTGGATGGAACGCAAATCCTAACGCACAATCTTTCGCGGGAGGATGGGGTCAGGTGTCGCAACCCCGTATTCCCTTTCTGGCCATGCTTAATCTGCCAGATTTGTCTAAACTAATGAATGACCCAGTGAGTCATGGCCCCCTGTCCCTACCAAACTTCCATTAGACATTCCAAAGTTTGAAGGTAGGAATGGCGAATACCTTGGTGATCATGTCACTACTTTTCACCTTTGGTGCTCATCGAATTCACTGAACCATGATTCTATCAGGTTACGATTGTTTCAACACACTCTCATTCGAGTGGCGTCACAATGGTACATTGAGCTACCTAGGGGGACATATGGGTCATTCCATCAGTTGGTTCTAGCCTTTCTCAATCACTTTCAACTGCCCATTTGTTATGATGCTGACCTTGAACATTTGTCAACTTTACGCCAGAATACCGACACTCACATCTCGGACCATATCCAGGAATGGCGTAGGAGAAGGTGGTTGGTTAAGACTCCTATACCTTTGGCCTTTCTTTTAGAATGGTTCCTAAAGTCTTTACATGCTCCTATTTCAAAGGACGTTGCTACTTCCGAGGTTTTCAGTGAGGAAGATGCTATCCTTAGAGCCCAACAATTTGATTTGATATATGCTCAGTCTGGGAGATTATACCACCTTCTTCTAGATGCACCACGAACAAATCACGATCCTAGACAAACTCCCGGACCTCATGCCGATGGAATTGTAGGGTCCGCCAATGTAAAATCCACAGAATCGACAACAAAGTCTGTTGGAGGGCCAGCCTTGTCTGGATCCTCCAAACCCACCCAATCGACGGATGTACATTCCGTGCAATTGTCGAAGAACCCAAATGGTGACCAGAAACTAGATGGGAATAAAAGGAAAGGTCAAAATAATCGTAAGAGTGGGAAGAATAATAATAATAAACCCAAGGACAAAGATAATGATGGGAAACATGATGATAATGCTGGAGAGGGAAGGAAAGAGAAGCGTAAGGTGAAGTTTCCTTGTAAAATTTGTACTAATGACCACCTTACCCACTTGTGCCCCAAACTTGTGGAAGCTGCGAGGCTTTTAAATCTACCGCTTGCTGTGCTGACGAATCCATTCCCACACAACCAACACTTAGCCTTGAGTTCTTCGAGCACCGTAAATGCACCTGGTGGAAGTCAAAACCCACTGTCGCAAGATGGCGATCATGTTTGCATCAATATGGTCGATGAAAACTTTGATATAGCCACCCGCTCTCGAGATTATAGCTCTTCAAAATCTAGTACCAACCTAGAAGCTCCTCCTCCACCCCCAGAGACGAAATTATAGATCAAGAAACCATAGCCACCGCCTCATATTTTGAAAGGAGTACTCAAGTGCTCTACCCATAATCCTAATGCTAGAGCCGCCCATAACTATTCTATTGTTGAAGATTTGGGCCAAACCCCTTGTGCGATGTTGGCTTTGGAGGTATTCTAGACGTGTCCATCACAAAGGAATGTCTTACTCTCTGCCTTAGGAGATCTAGAGCCCAGTGGCTCGAAAGTCATCAAGTTTGATGTCACGGAAGTGAAGCCTCACTTACCCTACCATGTGGATTTTCAAATCGACGTGGAGTATTCCAAGTATACTATCAAATGAACAGTCGTTGATGAAGGTGTTGCCACTTGCGTGATGTCCCTGGTCTGTTGGAAAGCTATCGGTTCTCTGACCCTTTCCAGGTCGTTGAACATGTTGACTACATTTGACGATATAAACCACATCTTTTTAAAGTGTCTTGAGCCACCGGATCTTGATCCACTGCTGCATATACCTCCTCATGCTCTCGCTCTCTCCATTCCAACACCATCCTGCAAAAAACCAAATCATTTTTGAGTTAGAAATTTCTTTTTTTTCTTCCATTTGCGCATGTATACGCAGTTTATTTACAAACAGTCACAAGTAGGGCCTGCTATACGCCCCTTGTAGTTCACACAGTGGTGTATAACTAGTCGTATACGCAACCTATGCAGGAAACCTGCGTATACCAAAAACCCCAATTTGCGCCCTTAAAAACTAACAAAATAGAACCTAACTCAAAATTGTAAACCACTAAAATTAAAGAGGATGGGATGACGAGTTACTTGGTCTAGACAGTGCGTGATTCCGTTGCCTATTGCTCTCGCGATTGCCGTTTGAATTCAGGAGGTGTTTTAGTCCAAATTGCACTATTTGGGTAAAAATGAAAATGATATAGTAAATTTTGATTTTATTACTATTTATAAGCCATTTTTTACCCACTTAATATAGTTTTATGCTATGGTTTTGCCTAATGGACTAATTCAAAAATGGTTTTAAGCTGGTTTTTGTAGTTTCGACTCAATTTTCTTGCGGATTTCAATGTCATGGTTGGCCGTTCGTCTCCTCAGGCAGGTACATTCATAACCTAGCATATAAGATAGGCACCTACTCTATCGTGCATTCTTTTTTACGCCTTAGGTGCGAACCCATTTATTACGACGCATAAACCTTCATCTACTATTAATAGCGTCGTTAATAAATAGTAGAGACTTACCAAACATGGGTACCCTAGTTAGAACCTCTTCGTCATTTGGTACCCATGCCGAGTTTTTCCTCCTTAGGACCGGGAGTCCATTATAATTCAATACATGACTTTACAATGAGCCTCATTTCTCATTCATGCACACACGACCTTATTACCCACGGACTCCCAATAATGAGTCTCAGTTAAGCTCTTTTTCGACTCGTCCAAAAACTGAAAAGATCACCGAGTGCTTTGTCCCTTTCACACTCGTTAAAATTGGATTTGAAAGATCATGAGTCCTAGTAAAGCTCTTTTCCGACTCGCTATAAAAAATAGAAAAGATTGTCGAGTGAACTTGTTTTTTTCACACTCGTAAATTGGATTTGAAAAGACGTCTATTTGGCACAAGTTTACCCATTTTTCACACCAAGTAGACTAAAAGATATAAAAAAGGACATTTTTTGGCGTTAATTTGTGATTGTATCTCATGCCCTCGCTTGTTGTATTGAGCCTTTAGCCGGTTCTCACTTTACGTTATAAACCGTTGCCTAAGCAGTTTGCATCCTCAACCAAACAGAGCCTTGTTTTATCCTTTGCAATTCGACACCCCATACCCTGGAGGGAACATCACCCCGAGTGTCCATCTCCCACATGCATTTCCTTTCATTGACCATAGGTACATTCCACTGCTGGAACTAGTTTTTCTTACTTGCAACACTCGTTCCCTCCTCTGTATCATAGCATTCATTTGTTATGAAAAAACAAAAAAAGACGGGTGGGAAGGGAATACTATATTGTAATTGGCAGCAGT
>JZKD02S2136319.1:32197-45208 GCA_000966675.3 Picea glauca
TTTTGTTTCTTCAGTTTTGGCCTTTATTTCATGTCCTTAGATTCTCGTGCTTCTAGAAGAAGAAGGGGCTTGTCACCTGAAATCAATCCTATTGCTGAAATAGGAAGAAGAAACATAGTGTTATCTGTCCAACAAAGTTCTCTAAGGAGGAATTTATCTGATTCATCTAGCCCGTCTTTATTTCCCTTATCTATCATCCACAAGATGGCATCCAGTGGTGGCTATGGTGGCATTGGAAATGCGCCATCTTCCCAATCTTCATCGTCATCGGTGATTAGTAGCTTGTACAACCACCATATCTCGGTCCAATCTACTACAAACCCCACCAAATTCATTAAGAAGTATGGGCTTTTTCAGTTCGAAGAAGATGCCACAACCACACTGTGGCATATGCCCTCTCCTCTTAACCTAGCACCTGCTACTCGCCCACTTTCGAAGTTTAAAGAGAATTTTTCTAGGTTTTCAGGAAATAACACTGTCAGTACTAACAAACACCTAGTGGCATTTTCTAATTCTTTTCATAACATAGGGGCCAACGACAACGATACTTTCATGTGCCTATTCGTCAATTCCTTGGAAGGGAAGGCTGCGGTCGACTTCTTTGACCTTCCTCCTAAGATTTTGTCTGCTTGGGAGGAATTGATCTACTGGGCCAGATCAACTTATGGGTAATCTAAAATCCCAACTGAGAAGTTAAGGGAATACAATAATGTTACCTACAAGGAAGGTGAGACCATCAATTCTTTCAACTTGTGTTTCACCAAGTTGTACAATCAAATCCCCGAACTCATCCGCCCTCAGAACCAAGCCGCTTTCATGCATTACTACAATGCATTTCCTTCTCCTTAGCGTCATAGGCTTAAAGAAAAGGCCATCGATAATCTCGGTTCCACTCTGCATACTTGCTCAGATTATGAAAAACAACTTGAAAGAACTGGTATTCCCTAGGGAGAATCAGTTAGACAAACAGACTTGTCCGCTCTCTTACAACTAGTACAATATATGAACAATTGTATGATAGCATTCGAGCGGAAGGGTACTATCTCCCCTCTTACCCCTGTAGCTTCATCCTCTTCTGCACCTCGCTTTAGAAATCCGGTTGAAAACAATTTTCAGCCTAAAGCTATCCTACCTCGGAGTTGGTGCAACTTTTGCGAGGATCACCATGAAGAAACCACATGTGAGGTAAGGAAGAGTGCCAGAGATAATATCTTTGGTAAAATACCATAAGCTACTATCGTTGTCCTAGATTTTGCAGAGCCAGAGGACGTCTTGGTTATTAATACTAGGAAAAAAACCTATGCTCCCAAGGGTAAATTTGACCCTCCTCACAGTTCTTCTAGCCCAAGCTTATCCTCAGCCGCTGCTATGCCCCAGGTGCCTAAAATTCCTGAGATTCAAATAATCACTCCCCCTCCTCCCTCTTCCAAATACAATATCTTGAATCAATTGGACAACATCAAAGTAGATGCAACCCTCCTAGACATGGTTGCCATCCCTGAACAACAGATGCATCTGAAACAATTCATGGAAGGAAAAGATTCCGTTGTAGCCAATCTTTTCGAAGAGGTAGGCGAAGAGGATTCTTCTGTAAATAAAGTAGGTGTACATAACTTTAGATACCCTGTAAAAAACCCCCCTTTTTATATTTCTATAAATATCATGGATAAGATTGCCCATTGTTGCCTCATTTATGGCGGTTTGGGCCTAAGTGTGATGTCAAATATTATTATGGAAGAGCTAGGCTTGTCTTGTACAAATGAAAATGCCCGAAGCATGCTCTCCTATAATAGTCTACAACAAACAACCATAGGTGAGATTAAGGATGTAACCTTGGTTTTATGCACCCATCTTGAGATAAGAACAACTCTCAACATTCAGGTGATTGATATGCCTGTAAGAAATTACTCAATTATTTTGGGAAGATATTGGCAATCCCTAACAGGTGGGTACCTCTCACTCGACAAGACACATTTATCCATTCCTCGGAATGGTAAGAGAATTATAGTCCTTAGAGAGGGAATAATTTCACCCTACATAGAGAGTGTTCCGCAGTCTAGCGTAAACTATATCAAAGAAGACCTAGGAGTGTATTCCATATTTGCTAAAGAGGATAATATTCCTTTGGAAGAATTGATCTAGATGATGAATTATGGCACATGCACTTTGATGGTTCACACTCTAATGAAGGTAACAGGGATGGTATTATCTTGGTTTTCCATGCAAGAAAAATTCATAATCTATCATACAGGTTGCAGTTTTCTTGTAAAAAAAATGCCTCTAAGTTCGAAGCTTTATTGTTAGGCATTGAGAACACACTTAATCTTGGTTGTGGTCACCTTTCAGTTTTAAAAAATTTTGAGCTTTTTGTGAACCTAATACATAAGATATGCTCTCTTGGAAGCAAGTTGATGGAACGATACTCCCAAACTGTTTGGGCACTTGTCTCGAACCTTCTATCTTTCAACATCACTCATGTTAATAAGGAGTTGAATTCAATGGCTGAGTGATTAGTTGTCTTTGCAACCTCTCCTAATCAACAATTCTTACCTCACAGGCATGATTGTTCTTTTCAATCTCTACATCGCCCATACATTCATGAAAAGGAAGGATATTGGAAGGCCATCCCTAATGATGAGAGCAATTGTGTTGTCCTTCAAAATGAACCTCTTGAGCCTGAAGAGATTATATCCATAGAAAACCATGAGATTCTTGAGGGCTTGACTCCTCTTCAGAGTTCGTTTTCATTGAGTGTTGTAGGCAAAAAAGAAAAATAGAAAGACGAGGAGTTACAAAAGAAGGTGGTTGAAGCCATCCTCCTGAACATTAGGACACCTGAATCTTCAATGGATATTAAAATAAATGTCCAATGTTCTGCTAGAGAAGATATGGGGTCCACCGAGCTACTTGGTGAATCTCAAAAGGTTTTTGCTTGGTCTTATGAGGATCTTCGTGGTTTTGATTCTGGTCTTGTTCAACATATTCTAAAGCTAGCTGGGAAAAAACAAGAACTTGTTAATTTTGCACTGAAGGCACCCTTTCAAAGGGGGTTGAGAGATTTCTTAAGGGATAGAATGTTTTTTTCAGTCCACCTTGAATGGGTTCCAAATCAGGTACCTGCTTCAAAGATCACAGATCATACTAGAACCTGCATTCATCTTTGCACCCCTAGTTAGTCTATTATGAGAAACCCTTCTCCCCCCCTCTATGCAAGAGTTATTCTGCAGTAGGTTCTAGAGTTACAGTTGAATCCCTTACTTGACAGTTTGTTTGGTTACAGTAAAATCAAGGTAGAAAGGACAAATTTTCACAAAACCACTCTTACTACAAATTGCGATACTATGTCTTACAACTGCCTGCCTTCTGGCTTATTTGATGCAAGTACCGCCCTTAAAAGGCCTATACACACGACTTTCAATGAATTGGTCAGTCTCCACGCTTACCTTGATGATTTAATCGTACGCATGAAAGGGATGATAATTACACCAGAATTTCAATTGTTGGGTCATTTCCAGATTACTTTTGTCTTGGACACTAACTCAGAAATTTTAAAAGAATTATAGAGACAATGATTTTCCTACAACACTAACAGTTCTTGCTTGAAGTATTGCGAAGGACCAGTGTGAAAGGGTTCTAATGCTAATTGAATTTCTGGATACTAGTAGCCTAGCTCTACTTTCAATTTTTGCGCTTCTTTTCTCTGCTTATAGTACTTTGATTTCTGCTTTCTAGGTTAAGTGTTTTTTCCCTGCTGCACTTCATTTCTGTCTTTTATTGCTGTTGTTTTAGTTTCTGCAGTTTTACTTCTGTTATGATTTGGTTTTTTCTTATCTTTAATCGTTTTGGTCAAATAGGATGTCGGGTCAATTTTGCCACAGTGACACTCCTGCAAAGCATTGTTAGATAATAACAATCAAGATTACAAAGATGTCAAGATGCTCCTCTGAAGGACCCTTGAAATTGTTACATTTTTTCACTGCTGTCTTATAAAGAATTGGCTATCTCCCACTTCTTCTTTCCATTTATTCATCTATCGTGATTTTAAGAGCAAGTCTAAAGTTTTCCTCTTTAAAAGTTAGAGAGAAGATCCCGATCAAATGATTATGCATACAGTGGTAAAAACCCCTCATACTTAACACTTTCATGAATTATTCTCAAGTACCCTGTCATCTTTCCATTAAATCCGCTCACTTCCCCCTATTGCATAATCATTTGAGTTTTATCTTCTTGACCTGCTGTTCTTAGTCTGCGAAACCATGAGATTTGAGTTCTAAATCTGTTGAAAACAAATTTTCCCTGTGGAGTCGCTAGTTTGTTGACGATTAAAAATGTCAACGTAATTTCGCCCGCAAAGTATTGCTAACTCCTATTATTATAAAGCTAAATAATACTAGTAGGTGGGACTCCCTTGAACTATCGAAGATCAGATCTGTTCATTTTTTGAGGTTATGATGTTGTGCGACACAACTTACATGGTTGATGAAGATCTTGTTGATTATTGGTTATGATTTGATCTTATGTATCATCGACTCCTTATGTTACTACAACTTGCGCTATTCACTAATGTCATTGCTATCCGTTCTTCTCACACCTGCACAACAACCATGTTGGTGAAATTACATGCAAGGCAGTTTTGAGAAAGGAAAAATACTATAACAAATGCAAGGAAAAGGGACCTAGTTCTGCAATACCACATGTGAATAATTTGAAGGAAATGAGAAACAAATGCAAGGGGAAGATTTTAAAGCTATCCTAACTATACTACATGCATGAAAATACTTGATGATTATAGTTAACCCCTAGCTTGCAAGAAAATGGATATGAAATTTTGATTGGGTTATATGGTTAGGACGCACATAGTATGAAATGTTGATGGCGCATTTGGAAAATTAATGGTGCTATTGGTTATGTGAATGGTTGAATTATATGGGATTTGAATTATGTATGGCATAAGTCGTGCTATTGGGTGTTCATATGGTGATGTTTTCGATACATGGTTTGATTAATGATTAATGAAGAATGTGTTGGCATGTATTGATGAATTAATGCAATGGGGATGGAGGCAACGTGCATTTACTTCACATCACCTTTATCCCTACTGTTAGCCGCCACCCTAGTCGAGCTATTGTTTGATCTTGCTACTTGGGTTATGCTCCAAATTTTTGGCAGGGAGAAACTCTTCGACCAACTCTTGTTTTAAGGAATTCGATTACAGGTATGTCTTTTTTGGCCATTCGTGATTTTACTCTGGTTATGAAATGATTACTGGCTTAGGTGTATGATTTTGTGTTTCCCTAAGTGTTGCAATTGTGTGAAATTTGGTTTTTGGAAATGAAGAGTGAATGGTTCTTCCTGTAACGATTTAGAGTTCGTCGAGGTTATTGGTCTTCCTAGGTGATAGCTATTTGTTATCACTACTGTTTGGTTGCAAGGTTTTTGTTTATTCTGTTGGGTATGTGTTATATTATTTGCATGGGTGTGTGTGTGGGCGCGTTAGATACGACAACTGCGTCTAACGATTAATTATAGTCAAGAGAATTTATGTGTTAAAATGGATGAAAGTGGCAGTGTCTTGTGTGGATTGCAGTGAGGTTTTATTGGTTTGATTTACAGTTGATTGTTGTATTCATTGAGCAATGACCATGTCTTCTCCCCTTTCATTATATCATATTTTCGCTTAATACAAACCCCTAACGTATCCCTGAACCTTTTTTCACCCCCTTGCTCGTTGATTAACAGTAAAACAATTTGAATGGATTGGATTGCATGAGTCTAATACATTCTGACCCAAATCTATTTCATATTTTTAAAGAGTTGTCATGCATGGTTGTTTAAAATACTATTTGCTAATTGATCATGTATGTTGGATGAGTTTTTTGAGTCGAGGTAGCCATGGCCGAGGAAACATAGGTAGAGGTAACTGGAACTGAGGCCCAAGAAGGCTTAGGTTCTCCATACATTTTGACGTTGAGTCGAAAGATATTGGCCAATTGTTTCATGCCATATTCTTTAATTGGATTGGGTAGGGAATAGTCCAACCTAGGCCTGAAAGGCCTCCTTTCCAAGCCCCACAAGTCCCCGGTCTCCCTGTACCTCCGCATGTCTCATTACAACTGGAGGTCCCTGAAAATGATGGATGGAAAGAGATTGTACACCCGACAATCTCCCAACATCGTGGCTGGCCCAACTTGTCTTTGCCTACTCCTCCACCTTTGAACCCCATTGTCCAAGCTACCCCTGATCACTCGCCAATGCAATCCTCCCATCCTAGCAAGATATTGAAAATTGAGGCCCACCATGCCCCTAATAATGGAAAATCCACTGCTGCCCCCTCCTCACCCTCCAATGGCTTTGACAATTCCGTGTCTTCCCGGATGCATTTGAGGGACGACTGTTCCCACGTGATCAATGAAATTAGGCCTAAAGTCTCTGCACAGCCAAAGGCAAATTTAGGAAAATCAAGAGGTGACAACAACAATCAAGGAAGGGTTGCATCACAGACTGGGAAATATGGTTTTTGAGTTTATTATATCTATTGTTTTATGACAGTTGACTTCAGGGATCTTTGGACAACATGTTTATTTTGGATATATGAGTATTATTTTTTAMATAATTTCAAATTTCATGAGTTTAAATTGCCCAAAAGTGAATATGTTGATGGGAGGCACAAGGAGGTGTGTTTTTCTTAACTAATGGTTATGTTATGATTGTTATGATTGTTATGAACTAAAAGTAGTCACAAGGGGTCCCACCTACTAGTTATTGTTTATTTATGATCGTTATTATAATTATTACTCTTCCCCCTAACTAAAGTTAGTTGACTCTTTTAATTAACTTAACTAATGAATTGGTTCAACTTCTTCAACCAATTCTAATTTGTTAAAAGCAAAAGGAAAGGGAGGAACATGAGGAGGATAGAAGCAGAATCATGCTAAGGTTTGATCTTTGAGTTATATTGAGATAGTTTAGTTTTCATTCATTCATATATTCATCATAGCCTAATTCTCTTTTGTGATAGCAGGGTCTTATTGTAGACAACAATATTTAGGGCTGAATCAAATCATTCAGACACTTGTTTTTCAGAGGTGTTGATGTATCTTTGATAGTCTGTGTAGACTTGTCTGTTTGTGAATTAATTTTCATGACTGATAAAGGCTATTGTGCAGAGTCGAGTGGGAATCAATCTGTGACAAGCTGATCCAGCTTTTAGAGTTCAGTTTTGGTTTTTTTTCAGAGGTCCTTTTGTATGTTCCATCGAGGACGTCTAAGTTTGACTTTGGTCCAAGATTTCTATATGAGATTTTGTAAAGAAAATGACTCTTTGGTGAATTGGAATGAAATAAAGGATTGCTTTATGTCTCAATTGTCTTGATTACCATCTTGGTGTCTTTACTTCTATTCTTACATTTATTTCAGAAACTATTATATTCAGAAAATTACATAAAAAGTGAACTTCCAACAAGATTTTTGTTGATAAAAGACTAGCCTAAGCACTCGTAATTAATACTTGTGAGTTAGGATGTTATTTTTGTTGGCTATAAACATAGGGTGATATTCTCGTCTACTTTTATTTAGCCAAGTAAAGTCTAAAAAAGCTTGAGTAAGATCAATTCATATATTTTCCTCAACAATGAGGGGTTTATAGTGTGCGAAAAATGGTATCATGGATGGGACAAGAATAATTGAATAATGTTCAAGCAAACACAGAAGTAACCGAGACTGTATATAGATCCAACCTTGAAATACTAGTCATCAACCAACTTTTATATTAATCCTTTTTCTTTCCATAAAGAATTTTAAATTCGTAATAATAGAACATGGAGTGGTTTAATGTATTTGGGAGGATGAGGGGAATATAGTGAGCGAAAAATGGTATAATTAGAGGGAAAAAAAATTACCATTCTATTATATGCAATGATATCCAAAAAACCATTGCCATCAATAAAATAATTGCCAAAAATTTTCTTTGTTCAGTAAGTCCAATCCAACACACTGTTGTTTCAAAACACCAGGAAAGCTCCAATATTGTCCACTGTACACTCTTTATTTCTTTTATTCACAGAGTTATTTTAATAATAGACTATCAACATAATCATTCCAAAAAACTGACCACATCAAGCACGTGATGGAACACAACATAATCCAACAACTTTTCAACATACAAAGGTGGTATTTACCACTTCCAATATTTGTTGTGTAACAAACTAGGTTTGAAACCCATGATCAAATGGTGCTCCTTTAATTTTATCATTATTCAGTTTTCAAAATCGACCAAAAACCCTTGTGGATAATCAACCAATGAAATGAGGTTTAATGCAAATAACAAACCTTCCTACTGTCGGGTTAATTGCATACAACATTCATCAAGACTTGAGTTCGAAATTCGTAATTGCCATACATTAATAGAAGAACCAAGGTATGGGTGAATGCAAAGGTGAAATCTTAACAAAGGGTTTGTATCCAAAAACACAAATATTTAACCATCTCTTAGCACAGACTTTCCACGGGCCTCTTCCACATACTTCTCATGGTGGTCGTAAGGCAAATATATTCATATATATACAACAATTGATAGACAGTTTGAAGGAGTTACAAATCTTCCAAGATTGAGCAATGGCATCAAGGAAACAACCATTATTTTATCTCTCAGAGAAACCCTCAAATTTTAATGACCATAGACGAGTGAAAAATGACTACCGATGTGGATGACAGAAGCTGATGATCCATGGATTTCGTGTAACAATTTTTGTGCTTCTTCATCATTTACACATCGAAGTAACAAACCATCGACATATCTCCTTAAAAAAGAGTCTCCTAAAATGATATACCTGGAAGATTCGAGGCAGAGTTTCCTTCTCTGGTGAAGATCTAAGTTATCTTGGAATTTTTGATGCTGCAAATAATACAACATATTTTTATACCAAGGATGCTCAGCTACAGAAAGATTTTGATTTTCAATATAGAATAGTGTTGAAATAGGATTATCTTGATCATCAATTTCTTCACTTGGTACATGGTGCTAAGCTAAGTGAAGGGATAAGTCTCGTCCCTTGATCGTATTTGAAGTCATGATCATCAAATCATGCTCCTGAATTTTGGCAAGCGAGTGTGCAAGTTTTCCTGAAAGATAAGTTTGTGAAAGCAGAAACTTGACAACATGCAAAGGGACTTTTACCTGCATATGCTTTCCTAAAATAAAATGGAATTTTTTTTTCTATAGCCTTAACAAGAGAAAAGACATGTTTCTCAATATAAGAGTATTTGATTTAATCATCTGATAAACTCTGGATCATGTAAGCTACAGGTTTTTCATTGTTTTGGTCATCACTTTGCAAGAGGATAACATAAATTGCTTCCCCGGTGGCAATGGTATATATGATGAATTATTTTTCAAAGTCTGGTTTTGCCAGAACCGGTGCAGAACTGATTGCTTTCTTAATCCTAAGGAAAGCATTCTCGATGTCATCTATCCAAGAAAAAGAACGGTCTTTATTTAGAAGATTATGAATTGGTTTGACCATGACAACAAAATCAGGAACAAACCTACATACAAAATTGACAATTCCCTTGAAAGCTTGAAATTCCTTTTTGGAGGTGGGGGCAGGAAGGTTTAGAATCACAATAATCCTTTCATGATCTATTCTTATTCCTGAATAAAAAACAATATGACCGAGGATCTTTCCCTTCGTGACACCGGAAATAGATTTGGAAGGATTTAGAGAAATGCCAAATTTTCTGCAACACATGAGAAATTTTCTAAGATGACCAAAATGATCTAACCGGCTCTTTGAATAAACAATCAAATCATCAAGATAAACTTGGATAATTTTATCAATTAGATTGTCAAAGGTTATCTGCATAGCTCTTTGAAAAGTGGCACCTGCATTAGATAAGCCAAAAGGCATGCGTTCATAAACAAATGTGCCCTAACGTGTAGTAAATGTGGTTTTATACCTATTAGTCCTTTTTACCTTGATTTGATTATACCCAGCAAAACCATCAAGTAAGGACATCATTTGTGACCCTACAACCTGTTGTAAAATAATTTCCATATTAGGAAGTAGAAAATAGTATTTGACACTTGTTCTATTCAATGCGCAGAAATCGACACATAATCTAATCTGGCCAGTAGTTTTCAGAACAAGGACCAGATTTTAAACCCACTCAGAATACTTAACTGGAAAGATTATATTAGCTTTCAACAATTTTTCCAATTCTTTCCTAATAGTGGCTTTGAGCGCAGGGTTAATAGGTCTTTGTTTTTGCCTAACTGGTTTTACCCCTTCCTTGATAGGAATGTCATACTGTATAAGAGCAGGATCAAAACCACGAAGATCCTCGTATGACCAAGCAAAAACGTCTTGAAATTCACAGAGTAATTATGTGTATTTCACTTTTTCTTCATCAGAACATTGGGAACCTAATTTAATGATCTTTGGAGATTCGGGTGTCCCAAGGTTCAAGAAAATGGTATCACCAACTTTCCTTTTTGAATCCTCTTCTTTATGTGTTTCATTGTTGCCTACATCATTTGACGAAAATGAACTTTCGAGAGGAGTCAAGCCTTGAGGAAATTTGTCATCTTCGTTGGATATGATTTCCTTGGGCTTAAATGGTTTATTTTGTATAAAAGAGAAAATGCCTTCATCACTCGGGAACACCTACCATGATTCTATGTTATTAGGGATATGAGGATGATATAGAGATTTAAACGTACAATCAGGTCTTTGAGGCAAAATATGCTGGGTAGGGGACGCTGCAAACACAACTAACCTATCAACCATTGAATTGAGTTCCCTCTTAACATGAGTGATGTTAAATGACAACATGTTTGAAATGAGCATCCAAACAACTGGAGTATAATGTTTAAGAAACTTATTGCTAGGTGAATAAATTTTACGTACAAGATTCACAACAAGTTCAGGATCACCAAAAACTGTAAGGTGGCCACAACCAAGATTATATGCATTTTTTGTTCCTAACTGTTAGTAACAATTCTTGTCCTGGGAACAAGAATATTTAGGTCTGCAAGTTGCATGAGAAGCGCCCAAGCGCAGCACGAAAAAATCTCGTTTTAGGCTTCCAAGCAAGTAAGCGGGCGAAATTATATTGTCGACGGTCCGGATTCATCCGTAGGAGCATATCAACGGTCGACGGGAAGTCGCGATTAGCGGAGTTGCACCGAGATTAGCGCGATGGATAGCGCCCATATTGCAGACAGGAAAGGATAGAAGTTGTCCATCCAAAGGACGTGTGGCACGAGATCTAGTCACGTTGGCATTTTGGCATTCGGGAGTTCGAAGGGGAAGGGTTCCATGTCGTTCTACATCTTGAAACCCCGAACCCCAAAGAACCGAAAGCACACAAAGTCGGGCCCACAGTATCACGAAGCAGTCTCAGTCGTCCATCCAAAGGGGACACCTGGTGTGCGATTAGGCTCCTCGCCTTTTCACCCATCGCGACTTCGAAGCACAAGGAGCAGCTCCTTCATATCCCCGAGAAGCAAAGTGCCAAGGGCGTCTAGGACCCGCGTCCACAATATCGCCAAGTGAGTTCAGGACCGTCAGATCTGAGAGGGATGCGTGGCGCCCAATTAAGCCATCTTGGCGTTTCGCTCATCGCGACTGTGATAAGCAAGGATCAACTCCTTCCTATTCACGAACTTCGAAAGTTCCTTGGAGAATAAACGCAGGGTCACAGCCTGTGGTCACTTGGGAAATAAAAGAGCTATGCAAGAGGGGCCAAAGGCGTCGAGTTTAGTCACAGAAGGGATCATCACGATCTTCAGGTGCCATTTGATTCAATTTCAATCCTGGTTCTCGATTGGAGTAAATGAAGGTGAGAGGGGGTGGTTGAAACCTCTCCTCACTCATTAAGTGTAAAGTATGGAGGATCTGGCAAGCTGTCTGCCCGAGAGGGTCCTGTGTACCGATTTTTTCCAAAGACGCCATGCCGAGTCCTCGACTAGCCAGAGAGGTCTGAACATGCTAACTCGACACTTAATGGCTCAACTACTCCCCTTGCAAGAGCCATGCACAGTTAAGGTGGAGTCTGACAAAGAATATCCGTCCGAGTTTAACTGAAGGGACACCACGCCCTTGATGAATGAGCACACCTCTGTTAGGCGAATTTTTCTGAGTATATAGACTCAGTCTTTGTATTTTTTAATCCATCGATGGTTGAGAGAGGCTCCCAGTTGTAAAAATTTAATGAGGCACTGCTATTCTGGTTATGCATGGACTCTTAATACTTCTTGCCTTATGAATGTCAGTTTCTTTCACGTCTTTGTTTACACTGTGTTAGAGCAGCTCGGAATTGGAGGATCCAGTTGAGTTGTAGCTGTTATAAGATGATGTAGGTTGGATCACTGTAACAGTTGCATTGTTTCTAATCGGTCCCTGTGATTTTCTTAGCACTGAACGACTTGGAATTGGAGGATCCAGTCAAGTCCCCCTTTTAGTTTTTCGAAGCCCTGAACCACGAGGATCTTGCATTCGAAGTTTTTATTCTACAAACTGCTAAAAGGCCAGTTGCCTGAGGTAGTTTTCTCACTCCTCTCACTAAGTCTTCAACCTGCTCATCTTTAAATCAACTCACTGACTGAAGTTAGATCAAGACCTCCTTTGTTCCTTACATACCGGACTCAGTTCCCGAGTTAGAACGATACCTTCCCAAGTCTCTACCCATTTGATCACCCATTAAAACTACCGTGACATAAAACTGATGGGCGTTGGGCTCTGCTGCTGCAAGCAATCCAGCAGTGACTTCTGACGCTAACACTAACAATAAGGCCTCAAACTCGGTGACATTGTTTGTGCGAGAAAATTCTAACCTATAAGAAACATTGTGGATTTTACCTATAGGAGAATATAGAATGATGTCAGATCCATTACCTTCATTTGAGCATGAGCCATCAAAATTCATGTGCCACATGCCATCATCAAGATCAATTGGTTCAAGCATAGTGTCACCCTCATCAGCAAAGATAGAGTACACTCCCAAATCTTCTTC
>JZKD02S2136330.1:0-10086 GCA_000966675.3 Picea glauca
TGACTTTATTAGCACTAAAGTCACAAAGTCACTTTATTAACATAAAATGACTTAGGAAACTTAAGTCAAGGTGGAGATTTAATTTCTACCCTTGATCTTGGTTGGCCTAGATCTAGTCTTGGCCATTGGTTTCCTAGGTTAGCCTAAGGATGATGCTAAAGGAGAGGAAAGGAGGGAAAAGGCATTTATTGTTCACTTGAGAGAGTTCAGTGAAGGCAGAGAGGAGGGGAGAGGGGAGGAGAAGAGATTTTGGGGAAGGAGGGTGCACTTTGTGAGAAGGGGCTCATGAGCTTGAGGTTGGCGGCATCTTGAGAGGAGTGGTGCACAAGCCTAGTGAAGGGGTGCACCAAGAGGAGGGGTGCACAAGCTCAAGGGAGAGGCACATCTAGTGAAGGGGTGCATTCTTCAAGGCTAGCAGGCAAGCAGGAAAGGGGGTGCAAATTCCAAGTGGGGCGCAAATCCCAAGGAGTCTGTGAAGCTAGCTTGAGAGGAGCTAGCTTTTGTATCAAGTTCCTTTGTATTATTTCCTTGTTGCTATATTTGCTTGAGATCTCCATAATAAAATTTCTCTTCTACTGATTTTTCCCATGGGGGTTTTTCCAGGGTCATGTTGACCAAAAGTACTTGTGTATAAATCTCGTGGTTTGCATATTTCTTTGTCAACATTGAAGTGTAAAATATCTAGAGGGTATTTACTGTCTTGCAGTGTTTTGTATGTACTAATCATGGACAACAAACTTCCTATTAAACCCATCTAAACATCAACTACGAAAGAGCTGTGAATCACTTCCTAAAAGGCAGATTTAGTGGGCAGCAAGTTCAGATCTGGTGGCTGTCCTAAAACAGCAAGTAAACAGACTTGTTCTTACCTTGAAAACTGTGCCCAATAAGGTCAAAGATAGACCTGTTGGGAAGCCTCTTAAGGAACCTCGATTTTCTTCATGGTATCAGAGCCAAAGGGCACAAGAGTTGGCTGATTTAGTTTGCAAACAGTTGTCAGTTTTTTGTCTCACCTAGACAACAGTTAGCATCAGTCTTGCTTGGTCAGATTAGCATCAGTTTTAGCATTATATGGCAGCCATGTTGGTGGCAGGGTTGAGGATGAAGGATAGGCTAGCGGGCTGGCCACTGGTCTCCATGGAAGGCTAGGATAGTCTTGATCTTGGAGGAACTTGAGCTATGGGATATTGTGGAAAATCTTGTGGTTCCTCCTATAGATGCAGTGCTCTTGGCTGAGTTCTGGAAGAGGAACATCAAGGCCAAGAGGACTATCCTAGATGCAGTGAAAGACCATATCATTCCTCATGTATCTTGTAAGGATTTTGCATTTCAGATGTGGCAGTCCTTTTGTGGTCTTTACCAGAGCCCTAACCAGAACCTCAAGATGGTGCTTCAGGAGAAGTTGAGGGGCACCAAGATGACGAAGTCTGATTCAATTACCTCATTCCTCACGATATTTTCACAGATTCGTGATGAGTTGGTAGCTGTGGGCGAGATAGTGGATCCATTTGAGTTGGTGAGGACAACATTAATGGCTTCTCCAAACCTTGGGAGAGATTTGTACAAGGCATTGTGGCTAGAGAGCATATGCCCAGTTGGGAGAGGCTATAAGATGACTTTGTACAAGAGGAGCTTAGAGTTGGCTTCGGATCCACTAGTCAACAACGTGGTGGGGATGATGAGGGTGATCTTGCTCTTTTGGCAAAGGGCAAGAAGAAGACCAAGAAGGGTCCCAAGGGTGGGGCCAAGTAGCAACAGAGAGGAGGTGATCAACAGAGGGATATGAACAAATTTAAATGCTTTGCTTGTAACAAGATGGGGCACTATGCTGGACAATGTCCCAACAGGAAGAAGAAGAAGCAGGGTGGTACAACATTGACAACAGAGGAGGATGAGTTTGTGTCTCAGTTTGAGAGGGAGTGTTCCTTGATCGTTTGTTGCTCGACAGTTGAGACACCATCCTTCATATGGTACATAGACAGTGGAGCATCCAGACATATGTCAGAGAGCACTTCACTGATCTCAAAGATCCAGAGATCAAGTTGGAGATAGTGCTTGGAGACAACACCATAGTCAGGGTGGCTGGGCATGGCACAATTTCCTTTTAGAGGGAGTTGAGGCCACCTTGGTGTTCATGGATGTATTGTATGTCCTTGGGCTGAAGAAGGATCTGATTTCAGTTTTCTCCATTCAAGATAGGGGATTTGAGGTGTCCTTCAGAGGGACAAAGGTCCTCAGTCACCCTAAGGGTTCCAATGTCACTTTTGGTAGAGTGATTGGGACACGTGAGGGGAATTTGTACCACTGTTGAAAAAGTCGGCATTGACAAAAAGTCGGCGAGGGTTGGGAAAAAATCCTTTCGGCAAAAATCGACAAAATTCGGAAAAAAATCGGAAAACCACGACAAACATTAAAAAATACAAAATATATTCATTTTTTTCAAAATTTTAATCATATAAAGAAACAACAACATGAGATAAACACATTGGCACATAAATATGGAGAAGTCACTCATATATATGTAGTGGATGCCAAATAAAAAAATTATACATCAAAGTCGATATTGAATGCTGAAGGGCCAATAGTTAGAACTTAGAACCAATACAAAATGACATCACATATATAATTATAAAATGTATCTCATGATTCATCATCATGTGGTAGGTGTCTGATATACAATGACAAATGAAACAAAACTAGCAACTAGCTATCTAATATCAATGTGGGCCTCTCCCCCTTTTACGAGAAAAGATAATGCAACATGCCTGCCCCTGACAGTAGAAGGCCATGTATCTGATAGTGGATGACGACTGGTGTGTGTAGGAGTAGGTGTATTAATAAGTGTAGAAGGTTGTGCTGATGCTAGCACACCACCCTCCATGATGTCTTCAAGCCAGTCCTGCTCCTCCTCCTTCCCCTGTTGCTCCTCCAGGTCCTGTTGTTGTTCGAGTTCCTCCTCTAACCATGCAGGTGCCTCCTCCATGATAGGCATCTCAGACTCCACCCTCCACTTAGACAATACATCAATATTGTCCAAGTAAATGGCATCCACATCTGATGTTCTATCCATTTGCTTCAACCATAATCGAAGATTGTAATGGACATACACCAAGTCATTGAGACGTGAGAACTCTAACCTATAAGAGGGTCATAAAAAATTTAATGAGTTTTAACTTTTGAGGGACATAATATATTAGAGGGTTATAGACCCATAAATTACAAATTACAATAAATGTGATTGCTCATAAGTTCTAACCTGGTGCTTTTCTTTGAGTGTATTTTTTCAAATACACTCCAATTGTGCTCACATCCCGAAGAGGTACATGTTTGACGTAGGATTCGGATGGCAAATCTTTGTAAATTTGGTGCCCTTGCGCCATAATTTCGCCACCAAACATCTACAAAAAATAAGAAAGAAAGATAACATAAAGAAAACATAATTGAACTTTAAAATAAATTTTAAAATTTAAAATACATAATTGAAATTTGAATTTTAAAAACATAAAGTTCTAAGTTGAACTATCTTCTAAATTCTAATGACTTACGTGGCAACAAAATGTTCCTTGAAGCAACAACATCTTCATAGCCAAATAGTCCAGTACCATCCCGATACATCTCTATCTTGCGATTAATATCGAGGCTAATCGCGACATTAGGTACCATCCTCTGAAGACAGGCATGGAGCCCTTCCATCACCTTGCCATCAAAAGCAAAGTTGCATTTGTAGGAAAATGCAAGGTTGAGGAAAATTGATGCTGCATGAATGGGTCGATGAAGCATCTCGGTCCATCGAGTATCAATCAAATCCCATAATAGCATCTGTCTACGAAACCCGTGGCTACCCTTTCCCACATAATAAGCCCGAATAGCTTCTTTGGCCCTATCCATGGTCTCATACAANTGACTTTATTAGCACTAAAGTCACAAAGTCACTTTATTAACATAAAATGACTTAGGAAACTTAAGTCAAGGTGGAGATTTAATTTCTACCCTTGATCTTGGTTGGCCTAGATCTAGTCTTGGCCATTGGTTTCCTAGGTTAGCCTAAGGATGATGCTAAAGGAGAGGAAAGGAGGGAAAAGGCATTTATTGTTCACTTGAGAGAGTTCAGTGAAGGCAGAGAGGAGGGGAGAGGGGAGGAGAAGAGATTTTGGGGAAGGAGGGTGCACTTTGTGAGAAGGGGCTCATGAGCTTGAGGTTGGCGGCATCTTGAGAGGAGTGGTGCACAAGCCTAGTGAAGGGGTGCACCAAGAGGAGGGGTGCACAAGCTCAAGGGAGAGGCACATCTAGTGAAGGGGTGCATTCTTCAAGGCTAGCAGGCAAGCAGGAAAGGGGGTGCAAATTCCAAGTGGGGCGCAAATCCCAAGGAGTCTGTGAAGCTAGCTTGAGAGGAGCTAGCTTTTGTATCAAGTTCCTTTGTATTATTTCCTTGTTGCTATATTTGCTTGAGATCTCCATAATAAAATTTCTCTTCTACTGATTTTTCCCATGGGGGTTTTTCCAGGGTCATGTTGACCAAAAGTACTTGTGTATAAATCTCGTGGTTTGCATATTTCTTTGTCAACATTGAAGTGTAAAATATCTAGAGGGTATTTACTGTCTTGCAGTGTTTTGTATGTACTAATCATGGACAACAAACTTCCTATTAAACCCATCTAAACATCAACTACGAAAGAGCTGTGAATCACTTCCTAAAAGGCAGATTTAGTGGGCAGCAAGTTCAGATCTGGTGGCTGTCCTAAAACAGCAAGTAAACAGACTTGTTCTTACCTTGAAAACTGTGCCCAATAAGGTCAAAGATAGACCTGTTGGGAAGCCTCTTAAGGAACCTCGATTTTCTTCATGGTATCAGAGCCAAAGGGCACAAGAGTTGGCTGATTTAGTTTGCAAACAGTTGTCAGTTTTTTGTCTCACCTAGACAACAGTTAGCATCAGTCTTGCTTGGTCAGATTAGCATCAGTTTTAGCATTATATGGCAGCCATGTTGGTGGCAGGGTTGAGGATGAAGGATAGGCTAGCGGGCTGGCCACTGGTCTCCATGGAAGGCTAGGATAGTCTTGATCTTGGAGGAACTTGAGCTATGGGATATTGTGGAAAATCTTGTGGTTCCTCCTATAGATGCAGTGCTCTTGGCTGAGTTCTGGAAGAGGAACATCAAGGCCAAGAGGACTATCCTAGATGCAGTGAAAGACCATATCATTCCTCATGTATCTTGTAAGGATTTTGCATTTCAGATGTGGCAGTCCTTTTGTGGTCTTTACCAGAGCCCTAACCAGAACCTCAAGATGGTGCTTCAGGAGAAGTTGAGGGGCACCAAGATGACGAAGTCTGATTCAATTACCTCATTCCTCACGATATTTTCACAGATTCGTGATGAGTTGGTAGCTGTGGGCGAGATAGTGGATCCATTTGAGTTGGTGAGGACAACATTAATGGCTTCTCCAAACCTTGGGAGAGATTTGTACAAGGCATTGTGGCTAGAGAGCATATGCCCAGTTGGGAGAGGCTATAAGATGACTTTGTACAAGAGGAGCTTAGAGTTGGCTTCGGATCCACTAGTCAACAACGTGGTGGGGATGATGAGGGTGATCTTGCTCTTTTGGCAAAGGGCAAGAAGAAGACCAAGAAGGGTCCCAAGGGTGGGGCCAAGTAGCAATAGAGAGGAGGTGATCAACAAAGGGATATGATCAAAGTTAAATGCTTTGCTTGTAACAAGATGGGGCACTATGTTGGACAATGTCCCAATAGGAAGAAGAAGAAGCAGGGTGGTACAACATCGAGAACAGAGGAGGATGAGTTTGTGTCTCAGTTTGAGAGGGAGTGTTCCTTGATCGTTTGTTGCTCAATAGTTGAGACACCATCCTGCATATGGTACATAGACAGTGGAGCATCCAAACATATGTCAGAGAGCACTTCACTGATCTCAGAGATCGAGAGATCAAGTTGGAGATAGTGCTTGGAGACAACACCATAGTCAGGGCGGCTGGGCGTGGCACAATTTCCTTTTAGAGGGAGTTGAGGCCACCCTTGGTGTTCATGGATGTATTGTATGTCCTTGGGCTAAAGAAGGATCTGATTTCAGTTTTCTCCATTCAAGATAGGGGATTTGAGGTGTCCTTCAGAGGGACAGAGGTCCTCAGTCACCCTAAGGGTTCCAGTGTCACTTTTGGTAGAGTGATTGGGACACGTGAGGGGAATTTGTACTACTGTTGAAAAAGTCGGCATTGACAAAAAGTCGACGAGGGTTGGGAAAAAATCGTTTCGGCAAAAATCGACAAAATTCGGAAAAAAATTGGAAAACCACGACAAACATTAAAAAAACCAAAATATAATCATTTTTTTCAAAATTTTAAACATATAAAGAAACAACAACATTAGATAAACACATTGGCACATAAATATGGAGAAGTCACTCATATATATGTAGTGGATGCCAAATAAAAAAATTATACATCAAAGTCGATATTGAATGCTGAAGGGCCAATAGTTAGAACTTAGAACCAATACAAAATGACATCACATATATAATTATAAAATGTATCTCATGATTCATCATCATGAGGTAGATGTCTGATATACAATGACAAATGAAACAAAACTAGCAGCTAGCTATCTAATATCAATGTGGGCCTCTCCCCCTTTTACGAGAAAAGATAATGCGTTGTTTGTCAGGCCTACCCCTGACAGTAGAAGGCCATGTATCTAATAGTGGATGACAACTGGTGTGTGTAGGAGTAGGTGTATCAATAAGTGTAGAAGGTTGTGTTGATGCTAGCACACCACCCTCCATGATGTCTTCAAGCCAGTCCTGCTCGTCCTCCTGCTCCTCCTTCCCCTGTTGCTCCTCCAGGTCCTGTTGTTGTTCGAGTTCCTCCTCTAACCATGCAGGTGCCTCCTCCATGATAGGCATCTCAGACTCCACCCTCCACTTAGACAATACATCAATATTGTCCAAGTAAATGGCATCCACATCCGATGTTCTATCCATTTGCTTCAACCATAGTCGAAGATTGTAATGGACATACACCAAGTCATTGAGACGTCAGAACTCTAACCTATAAGAGGGTCATAAAAAATTTAATGAGTTTTAACTTTTGAGGGACATAATATATTAGAGGGTTATAGACTCATAAATTACAAATTACAATAAATGTAATTGCTCATAAGTTCTAACCTGGTGCTTTTCTTTGAGTGTATTTTTTCAAATACACTCCAATTGTGCTCACATCCTGAAGAGGTACATGTTTGACGTAGGATTCGGATGGCAAATCTCTCTAAATTTGGTGCCCTTGCACCATAATTTCGCCACCAAACATCTACAAAAAATAAGAAAGAAAGATAACATAAAGAAAACGTAATTGAACTTTAAAATAAATTTTAAAATTTAAAATACATAATTGAAATTTGAATTTTAAAAACATAAAGTTCTAAGTTGAACTATCTTCTAAATTCTAATGACTTACGTGGCAACAAAATGTTCCTTGAAGCAACAACATCTTCATAGCCAAATAGTCCAGTACCATCCCGATACATCTCTATCTTGCGATTAATATCGAGGTGAATCCCGACATCAGGTACCATCCTCTGAAGACAGGCATGGAGCCCTTCCATCACCTTGCCATCAAAAGCAAAGTTGCATTTGTAGGAAAATGCAAGGTTGAGAAAAATTGATACTGCATGAATGGGTCGATGGAGCATCCCGGTCCATCGAGTATCAATCAAATCCCATAATAGCATCTGTCTACGAAACCCGTGGCTACCCTTTCCCACATAATAAGCCTGAATAGCTTCTTTGGCCCTATCTATGGTCTCATACAAATAGCCCATTGTTGGCTTATCGCTATCAACCAATCTCAGAACCTTTACCAAAGGTTCACTCACTGAGCACACCTCTGCCACTCCTTCCCAGAAGGAGCCACTGTACACCAATCTAGCAATGGCTTTCCCATCCTCTCTCCTGCTATATGTAGAATCTCGCCACTCATCACAAACAAACATTTGCTTCAACTCAAACTGACATCGAAGCAAAGACTGAAGAGTAATGAAGTTGGTGGAAAAACGAGTGATTGCAGGACGTCGCAACTCCATGTTTTTGGTGTGTATCCTTATGAGGATAAGAACAAAAATATGGTTATATATGAACTTGGGGACGCTCCTAGCCTAATCAATCACCTCCTTGATGAAGGAGGTTTTCCCCATATCCTCGAGCATCAAATCAATACAATGTGCATCACATGGAGTCCAAAACAATGAACGGTGCCTCTCCATAAGAAACCTACCAACAACCACATAATTAGTTGCATTATCTGTTATGATTTGCACCACATTATGCACGTCGATCTCCTGGATGAACGCATCCATCAACTCACACAACATTGCTGCATGTTTCACATGTGTTGATGCATCTATTGATTTGATAAACATGGTACCTCTAGGACAATGTACCAAGAAATTGAGAAGGGACCTACCATTCTTATCTGTCCAGCCATCATACATCACTGTGCATCCAGAGATCTCCCATGACTGCTTGAACTCTGCCAATCTAGAGTTGATGTCCTTCCTTTCTTCTTGAAGAATTGCCCCCCACAACTCCTCAAAGGTAGGGCTTTTATACCCTAGACCAAGAACAACAATGGCATCACACATCGGTTGCCAAAATGGATTGTTCTTGGTGATGTTGAGAGGTATGTCACTCCAGAAAAGACACCTCCCCACAACCCTGTCTACTTCTTTCTTCTCCTTTTTCTTCAACACTGACTTGATGGAAGGCTGTGCCCCAGGGGTGGTTCGTGGAAGAAAAAAAGGGGCAAACCTCCCGATACCTGAATCCGTGGAGCTCCTCCCACTACATAGTCCCTCTGGGGTAGATGTCGCTGAACTTCTAACTGAAAGTTCGGCTTTCCTTGCGACTGCTTCATATTTATTTTTATTCTTTGCTTCAAGTGAATCAAATGCAATTCTCATAATCTCCGGGTTTGTTTTAAGACAAACTTCAACATCATGCCCGGGGATTTTAGCTAAATGATATTTCAACCTGCAAATCCCTCCTAACATTTTCATCCCATAGAGTTTGCAACTCAATTGTTGTCGGTTTGTCCCATCTTCAGGGATCCCATACACCCAAAATGGATCCAAAGGCTTCAAGATATTTTTTGATGAAATTGACAGCTTCAAAATTCAACCCTAAGACACAAAAACCAAGAAAATGATATTAAACCCCACTAGAAAAAAATAACAGCCCATTGGTAAAAAAAATCAGACCTCTAGATTAGATTATTAGCAATGAAAAATGACAATAAGAGGGTGGAGAAAAAATTAACATAAGGCTCAAGCTTGTTGTCCCATAAAAAAAAACGTTACATTGTTTTATGGGCATGAAAATCATGGCAAAATGACCAAAAAAATAATCAAAACATAGGCAAGCAAAGAGGCAAGAAAACTTGCAAAAATATATGGGAAAAAAGCATTAACATAGAGGTATTTAGATACATACCTATGAATGGAAGATTCAACACCGGTTGGCAAATGAAAATGAACTCTTGCTCCACTTAAAAATTCTTGATGGTGATGAAAATGGTTGTTTACTTGCCTCCACAATGATTGAGGAAGACCACAAACCCTTCTCCTTCCTTCTCCAACAACAAACAAGTGAGATGAGCAAAAGAAAAAGGAAAAACCATGTTTATCCCCACGGCCTGGGCGTGCCCCACGATTTTTATCTTCGACTCACGAGTTTTACCAAAAAATCGTTGACTTTTTCAAAAGAGAAAAAATCGCGATTTTTATGCGCCGATTTTTCGTGAAGCAGAAAAAATCGTGACTTTTTCAACATTGATCTATACAGACTACTATTTCAGCCATTGCATGCTTTGGCTAGTAGCAACAACAATAGTGAATTGTGTGAGCTATGGCATCAGAGTATGGCTCATCTGTATCATGGAGCTCTGAGAGTGTTGAGGGAGATTGTGACAGGTTTGGCATAGTTCAACATTGAGCATCAGGAGGTGTGCAGATGGTGTACTCTTGGGAAGTACACCAAGACTGTCTTTCCCAGCAGTGACATTAGATCAGTTGGGGTACTTGATT
>JZKD02S2136341.1:8106-21967 GCA_000966675.3 Picea glauca
GAAGGTTCTACTTCTAGAAGATTCCTCCTCTAGAATGTTCTTAGGTGATGGTAGCACTATATAAAGGGGTTCAAGCAATGTAATGAGAAATGAAGAGAAGTATTGTATTTGGAGTTGAATCTCATAAGGAGGATGCCCCCTTGAAGAGGCAAGTGAACAGGAGAGGATCCCTTCCATAATAGGATCCATTGTATGGTGTTACCCTACCTTAAGGGTTTGGTAATAATATAGTGTGGTTTCTTCTATCTTGCTTTGTGGATCTATTGTGTATTCAGTATTTGTGGTTATTATATCAGTAGATCTATCCAGGTACTTAACAGATTGATTTGAAAGTAGATAAAATCTGTGTGATAGATTTTTTGAAGAAGTTTGAGGAAGAAACTTATAAATACACCAAGAATTCACATAGAGCTCGATGGAAAGACATACAATTCAAACAATCCTGTGAAGTGTTTCCACCAGGGACAATTTTTTTTATAGTTGATTTTGCAGAGAATTACACATTTGTTGCACAAAAAGAAATATAGAGTGAATATTATCATTTTGATCAAGTCACTATATTTTTCCATGTTCTATATAGACATGCTCAATGGAGTCTTGATAAAATAGAAAGCACCAATGACAAACATGTTATTAAGGAATATCACTTTTATATAATTCATGATCGAGCACACGCCACACATTATGTACAACATTATTTTGATAAATTTTATGATTCATTGAAAGAAATTGGAATCAGATTCGATTGAAATTGGATATGGTCAGATGGGTGTGCGGTTCAGTTCAAATCTTCATGATCATTTTATTGGTTGTTTCATCTTCATAAAAAATCAAACATTACACATTGTTGGAATTTGTTTGAGACTAGTCATAGAAAAGGAGAGCACGATGGTGCAGGGGCATGTGTAAAATGAGCACTTTGAAGGTATCATATGAACCCTCATGCCGATCGATTTGAATTCACTGATCAAGTTTTTAAATGGTGCAAAATGGCCCTAAGATATGCAAATAATTCTTCAAGGGATGTGCGCAGGTGTGTCTATATATACATGTTACAAATGTATAGATGATATTTTTATTCATGTGTTAAAATTTATATTCAACCTTCAATCATTTTCTTGAGAGATTTCAAGTTAACAAGTTCTTGTCTTGTGCAAGTCTTTATGGTATGTTGGAATCCAAGATGTAAATAGATCAATGCCATATGAAGCCAAAAGAATACATGGGACACAAAAAATACATTCAGTTAAAACAAAACATTATCAAAATGTGTTTCCGTTTGATAGAAGAAGTGAGTCTTGTTTTTTTTCAGTTTGCATAGAGGACACATAATCCATAGAGATTTGTGAAAACAAAAATGCAGAATATGTTAAATATTGGAGACATACCAAACTTAATATAAAATGGAAAATTCCACTTGTAAGCTCAAAGGAGATGGAATCAAATGAAACTATAGTGTCGATTGATGGAGATAGATTTTCTGATCTTGTTAGAGAAGGTAATTTTTATGTTTAATTGTTTTCAAAAAACTTGTAGATGTACTTGTGTGATAATCTAACACGAACTCTTTGTTTTCCAATATATCCAATTATTTGCAAGAGATGTATTTGTCGTGGTTGCACCTGTAGACAACACTAAAAATGTGAAATATTATTTGATGCGATGCACAAAACAAAAGATGATGTTATTAGAATATTTTGGTGATAACGATTTTATATATGAAAGAGGATCCATTGTATTGAAAGGATAGTTTTTTCAAGAAACCCATCAAACCGATACTCATGTTCACTTTCAAGACTACCAGTCAGATGTCACAAGTTGTTAATATAGTTATTTGGTATGTGCAACGTGCATAAAGTTAATAGAAGTTTAATAAAAAAACAGAAAATGGAAAATGTCCAAAGTCGATCATGAACGGATAATTGAAGATGGAATACCATTACGATTTATTTAAACAAGTGACATGTACATTCCAGAATTTTATATTTTTCATTGAAATTACATGTATTTATGAATATCTAAGATTCTAGAATCATTTCCAGTTTAGTTTACTTTCATGGCCCATTCAATTAAGAAAAGTTGTATTTTTGATGAATTATAAACTTTACCAAACCTTATTTAAAATTTCAGGGAAGAACCTATAGATTGTATCTAGGGAACCTAAATTGACCTATACTTTGGATGATTATACTTTAATCCTACAAATTATCCAAATTGTATACACAAATCCTTTAATGCATGTAACCAATTTACTACATATAGGATAAATGCGTTCATCATTTGCAATTTGATTGTTCAATGTTTTTTCATATGTAGAGGATATAACTTCATATCAAAAATAGGACCCATTTCCATGTCATTATAAGGGACTATTGATGGCTTAGAAAAACCTTAAAGACATATTAAAGTGTATGATTAACATCCTAATTAAAAAATTCAAGGTAATACATGTATGATTATCATCCTAATTAAAAAATTTAAAGTCATCTTTAAAAATATCAATTTTAATTATGAAATTGTGAATTTGGATTCCAAAAGTGTTGATATTATATTAAATTGTTAAATTTTTTCATTTAGATTTCAATATTGGTGCAGACCCCAATCCTCGAGTCAATATCCCCTCAGGATCGTTCTAAATTCTCCTAAATCCAAAGTGGCTTCTTTGGCTCCCTGCTAAAACCTTTAACAAATCTGATCCACAGGTCCTTGTGAAAACTCGCCTTGAGAAACTAACACCAAGGACGAGCCTTACACTTCCATATGACCAAGACCTGGTCCCTACACAAGTACTTTTATGCACTTGCGTGTTCGCGGGTTGAAGACCCTCAACTTTTTCTTCACCCAATGTCGATACCTAAGACACAATGGGATATGGCTCCTCCTTGTTAGCACCCTCCACGCATAACCACTGTCTAGGGCTAAGCACTAGTCTCCCTTGCAACTCATGAGTTTGCAAGTTGGAAGGTTGAACCTCCAGGCCCTTCTTTTACGAAACTACGAGATGTGAAAGTTAGAGAAGGTCTGACTCCTTCAGTGCTTCTTAGAACTTGCAACTTCGTGACTTGAGTTGTTGAGCCTTTGTGCTCCTTTCTTACGAGAACCTGAAGCATGAGAAGTCAACAAGGTGTTGACTCCTTCCCAGCCAATGAGTGTCCACCTGTCAACCACACAGTCCCCACTAGATGGATGCGCCACGTGCTCACCCAAGACCTCAGCCCTCAACTCTTCGTGACTCCTGCAGTCAAAACTGATTCCTCCCAACCTCTAAAACCCTAATACATGATATAGCGAAGAGGTTCTGATCCAATGGTTGTTCCTACTTGTTTAGATCCAACGGTTACCCTACTTCTCGCTATTTGGGAATTTGCACAACCAAAGGATTTGGTCTATCCTCCAAACTCACGATATGTGATACCCCACGAAGATTCAAATCTAACGGTTCTCCCGCAACTTGGATCCAACTTTCTGGATCTCTTCCTCCACTTCTCTCAACTCGAGACTTCACAACTCCAAGAGTTTGGTCTTCCACCTCCAAACTCATGAACCCCGAGTTCACGAAATGATCCGACTTCCCAAACTGACCACGATTGATGGTCTTCATTGATCCTTGACACCAACGTAATGGGTTCGTCGAACCCTTATCCACCCTGCAACTCCTATGGATCCTACGGTCCTCGCATCTTCGCCTGTTCTCCATGGAGAATTTCAACTGTTCAATTTCTTCCTCAAGAATCTCTGTGAAATGAGCCAATGTTCTTCCCCCAAAACTTAACCTTCTATGCGATGATTTCTCTTCCTCGTCTCCCTTTGAACACTTTAAAGGTGATGATCCTCTTGAGCTTTAACTTGTAAACTTGAGTCTCTAAAAGGACTCCTGCATGCACTCCTTGCAGACAATCTTTGAAATACTCCTGGGTATTTGATCTTTCAACACTGTGCACTTTCTACAACAATAGTCCTTCAACCTTTCAATCTTAGCTGATAATTTCTAAGGCCTCGAATAGCCTACACACACCTTTCATGGATTTTGTGCTTCACCTGCACTTATGATGAAATGAGAACAACGATATCCCTCCTTTCCTGAGATAAAAATCATAACCCTTGTCAACGCACACCTTGTAGACGTTTCACTGCACTCCTTGCAGGAACTCTCTCAGGATGAGAAACAATTGAAGCCCATTCTCTTTCTCTCTCAGACATTCATACATTCAACATGAAATCACACATTCGATACAACATAGTATCACAACAAATGCATAACAGAGAGAATAAAACAACTGTAAGAATACCATTCAGGATATGTAAATAGTAAGCATCATAACACCATGAAATCTGAGTCAAAGCTTCATATATTAACTCAAATACTTCTGTACATGGTTTCTTCTCTACAACTCTCTTCTCCTTCTCTATGCTAATGATACAAAAACAAATTTTTTTCCTGATAAAAAGGTGAGGGTGTCTATATCCGTTCTCCCTCCTATGCTCTAACTGTCTAATCTATGAATTCAAATCTACCTACTTTCATTAATTGGGCTTAAATGCCTTTTACATTGACAGATGAGAGCAAATCGGTCAAGATCTGTTTACAATAGCCAGATATTAATGCAAGTACGCTTCTAGCTATTACATTAATATCCGCTTCTTAATTTTTCAAAAACATTTCAAAATGTGTAAAATGTGTGTTGTGCTCCTCCAGCTATCTTCTGCTTTCATGCTCGCTTGGCTGGCTACTTACGATGCTCCTGCATCATACTCCCTAGCTTGAAAATTTTCATGAACTCCTGTTCATGAGCTCTTGCACGGTTTGTCCATGCCTATGAATTTCTTCTTCATCTTCCCAACTGGCATCTTGAACTAGATGTCCCTTCCATTTGACCAAGTATTCAGAATACTCTTTCCTACTAGTCCTTTTACTAACCCTTTTGTCAATTATTCTTTCCATTTGTGGTTTTTCAGCTACAAGCATTTGTTTTGTCCATTGAACTTCTTTCTTTTCATCTCCTGCTCCTACTTCTTCAACTCTGTGAGGGTACAAATCTGCAACATTGAATATCGATGATATTCTGACCCCATCGGGTAATTCAATCTCATATCTGTTTTCCCCAAATTTCCTTATGACCTTGGATGGTCCAATGTTTTTCATCTTTAGTTTATTATACATTCCCCTTGGGAACCTTTCCTTCCTCAAATGTGCAAGAATCAGATCACCAACTTCAAATTGAAGTTCTTGCCTATGTTGATCTGCTCTCTTCTTGTATTCTTGACTTGAACTCTGCAATCACTTCTTAACTCGGCTGTGAACGTCCTTCATTGCTTCTGCAAAGTCCTCTGCACTAGCACTTCTGAATTCAACTTGTTCTGTATCTTTCAATTCGGAAACTCCCCTTGGCTGCATTCCATATACAATCTGGAATGGACTCTACCCTGTGCATCTATTGAGCGAGTCATCGTAAGAAAATTCCACATGTGGCAGAATGTGATCCCACTGACTGTGGTGTTCAGTCACTAAGCTCCTGAGAAAGTCTCCCAAGATTTTGTTCACGACTTTTGTCTGCCCATTTATTTGAGGATGATATGTTGAGCTAAAGGACAAACTTGTCCCCAGCTTTTTCCACAAAGTTCTCCAGAAATGTCCAATGAACTTGGTATCCCGATCAAACACAATACTCCTTGGTTAGTCATGAAGTCTGACGATTTCCTTGAAAAATAGGTTCGCAATATGAGTTGCGTCACTGGTTTTCTGGCACGGTATGAAATGTGCCATTTTTGAAAATTTGTCGACTACCACAAAGATTGAATCACATCCTCTTTGTGTTCTTAGTAGTCCCAATATAAAATCCATGCTCATTGCATCCCATGGCATTTCTGGTATGGGTAATGGTTGATATAACTCTATGTTTTGTCTTTTCCCTTTTGTGTGTTGACAAATCCTGCATCTGTCCATAAATTTCTTAACATATGTTCTCATCCCTCGCCAAAAATATGAGCCATTCAACTTTGAGAATGTCTTATCATGACCAAAGTGTCCAACCAATCCTCCACTGTGTTTTTCCTTCAGCATGTTCTCCATCATGGATCATTTTGGAATACATAGCTAATTGCCCCGGAATAATAACCCATCTTGGATCATATACTCAGTCCATTGGCTTCTGTCCCTGAGAATTGGATTCTTAGATGCCTCATATGCCTCCTTAAAATCTGGGTCATCCCTATACATTTCTTTGAGGTTATCAAAACCTAAAGTCTTGACTCTGAATTCCTACATAAGAAAACATTTCCTACTCAAAGAATCAACAACTTTCTTAGCAGTTCCAGAAATATGCTTGATTACAAAAGTAAAATTATGCATGAATTCAACCCATTTAACATGTTTTTGGTTCAACTTATCCTGTTGATTCACAAATTGTAAAGCGTGATTATCACTGTACAAAAAAAACTTTTTGGGAACCAAATAATGTCTCCATTTCTTCAGTGCTTGTATGACTACATAGAATTCCTTGTCATATGTTGAGTACTTAATATTCACTTCATTCAGTTTTTCACTGAAGTATGTGATCGGCCTATCGTCTTGGCTCAAGACCACTCCAATTACAAATCCACTCGCATCACACTTGACCTGGAATGTCTTGCTAAAATATGGCAAAACCAGAATTGGTTGTTCTGTGATCTTCTTCTTTAGCAGATTGAAACTCTTATCTGCTTCTTCTGTCTAGTGAAAAGATTTGTGTCTTTTCTTCACTGTATCCATCATTGATGCACTAATTCCACTGAATTTTCAGATGAATTTCCTGTAGAAACTTTCCAAACCATGGAAGCTTCGAACTTCAAACACATTTTTCGGCGATGACCAATTCTTAATCGCATTTACCTTTTCAGGATCCATCTTCAACTCATTCACAGAGATAACAAAACCCAAATAAATGAGTTTTGTCCTCATAAATGATGATTTCTTCATATTAATAAGCAATTCCTCTTGCTGTAATCTCCTCATCACTGCAGCTAAATGCATTAAGTTCTCTACTTCTGTCTTGCTGAAGAATAATATATCATCAAGATATATGATGACGAATTTTCCTATGAAATTCTTCAGGACTTTGTTCATCAATCTCATGAAAATACTGGGTGCATTTTTTAAGCCAAATGGCATTACAAGCCATTCATAAAGCCTCTCATTCTTCTTAAATGTTGTCTTCCATTCATCACCTTCTCTCATTCTAATTTGATGATATCCTCTTTTCAAATCAATCTTTGAAAAAAATCTTGCTCCACTCAAGCAATCCATCAAGTCATCCATCCTTGGCAATGGAAATTTGCATCTGATGGTAATCTTATTGATTGCCCTTGAGTCTGTACACATTCTCTATCCTCCATCTTTCTTTGGGTTAAGCACTGTCGGAACAATGCATGGACTCAAGCTCTCTCGAATCAATCCTTTGTCCATTAAGTCCTGGACTTGTCTCTTGACTTCCTCATTTTCCTGTGGTGTCAACCTGTACACAGCTTTGTTTGGTAAACTGGCTCCAGGTATAAGTACGATGTGATGGATTATACTTATGATAGGTGGAAATGAACAAGGTAGTTCGTCCACTACTATATCAACAAAGTCTCCCAACAACTTCTAGATTTCTTCTGGTAAATCATCTATCCTTGTACTGGTTAAAAAAAAATTAGGCTTCCTAACCACAATAAATTGTGTGTCTTCCTTCTTCTTAACCTCATTAAGAAGTTCCTTCCCACTCATGAGAAGTAAAATGTTGCTCATCTCTATTTTCACCTCTTGGTTTTTAATCGGCAACAACATGTGCGTCCTCCCATTCTTCTCCAGGGTGTATGTGTTCTTTCTACCATCATGAATCATGTTCCTCTCAGATTGCCATGGTATACCCAACAATAGATGACAAACATCCATGGGAATGACATCACATAATATTTCATCTTTATATCCCCCTATTTTAAATTCAACTAAACATTGTTTAGTGACATTTACCTGATGTCCTTTTTGTAGCCACGAAACTTTGTATGGGATTGCATGTACAACAGTCTCTAGCTCCATATTTTCTACCATCTCTATAGATACGATATTGTCTGTGCTACCACTGTCCACTATGACTTTGCATACTCTGTCTTTAGTTTTGCAAGCAGTCTGAAACAGACTGTTTCTTTGGGCTAGGTTCTCTGCCTCCTTCTCTGGCTTCAAGATAACTTTTCTCGTCATCAAAGATCTTCAGCCCTTAACATTTTCTGCCTCAACATTCCTTCCTTGAGCTTCTGCAATGTGAGTTTCACTACCATCTTTTTTCTTATCTGGACATTCATAGGATTTATGTCCAATCTTTCCACACACAAAGCATTTTACTTCACCGCCTCTGCCTCTTCCTCTTCCTTTGGCTTGAGGAAAAGTATTTCTATCAGCATAATTCCCTCTCTGTGAGATTCCTCCTCTCTCATGTTGATATTGAGGTTTCTTTCCCTCTTCTTTAGGTCTCTGAGTTCTATCTTGGGCAATTGTTTTGCCTCTGGCCTAACTTATGCCTCGGCCTCTTTGACCTTGCTTTCGGCTTAGCTTCTCTTCAGCTTTCAGAGCCATCTGATAAGCATCTTCTATAGTTTGAAGGGTCATCATGCTCATATCATATTGAATGTCATATCGTAGACCATTCATGTATCTGGCAACCTTTTCATCATCGCTTTCCTGATGACCTGCTCTGATGTTTATCCTGTAGAATTCTTCAGTGTATTCTTTCACTGACATCAGCTTCTGTCTCAAATTATGCATCCTCCGAGACAGAGTGGTATGATAATCCTTGGGTATAAATTTGGCTTTCATCTTTGCAACCATTATATCCCAACTTTTGATTTTCTACTTGTTTTTGCAGCATCTGTCAGCCTGCAGATCATCAAACCATAGTGTTGCATGCCCTTTAAGTCTAGTGATGACATGTTGAATTTCTTGTCTTCCTCGACATCCTCATAGTCGAAGTATTTATCCAGAGCTCTAATCCAGTCTAGAAGTTCTTCAACATCCAAGTTCCCCTCATACATGGGAATCTCCATCTTTGCTCTGGCACCTATCCTTGCAACAACCCTGAATAGGCGTTCATCCACAACATCTTCGACCACAACTTCTTCTCCTTTGTGTCTAGTTTCATTTTCACTTTCAGCTTCACTGATATCTCCAACATCAACTATGATTCTTTGTGTTGTTTCCATGGCATCAATACTAGCACGTAATTCATGCATTTCTCTTTCCACTGCTGGATCAAGCATTGGTCTATCTCTTCTTCTCAGTGGCATGGCTGATAATTTTTATTTTTTTTCCCTGCTACAGAAAGAAAAGACTTGTTATTTTCTATGATACCAAACTTGGTACAGACCCCAACCCTCAAGTTAAGATCCACTCGGGATCATTCTAAATTCACCTTAAGCCAAAGCGGCTTCTTTGGTTCCCTGCAAAAACCTTTAACAAATCCGATCCATAGGTCCTTGTGAAAACTCGCCTTGAGAAACTAACCCTACGGGCGAGCCTTACACTTCCATACGACCACGACCTAGTCCCTACATAAGCGCCTTTCTGCACTTGTGTGTTCATGGGTTGAAGACCCTCGACTTTTTCTTCACCCAACACCGATACCTAAGACGCGATGGGATATGGATCTTCCTTTTTAGCGCCTTCCACGCATAACCACTAGCTAGGGCTAAGCACTATTCTCCCTCACAACTCATGAGTTCACGAGTTGGAAGGTTGAACCTTTGGGCCCTTATTTTATGAGACTATGATATGTGAAAGTCAGAGAAGGTTTGACTCCTTCAGCGCTTCTCAGAACTCGTAACTTAGCGACTTGAGTTGTTGAGCCTTTGTGCTCCTTTCTTACAAGAACCCGAAGCATGGGAAGTCAACAGGGTGTTGACTCCTTGCCAGGTAACGAGTGTCCACCTATCAACAATGTGGTCCCCACTTGATGGACACACCACATGCTCACTCGAAACCTCAACCCTCAGCTCTTCGCGACTCCTGTAGTCGAAACTGATTCCTCCCAACCTCTGAAACTTTGATACATGATATAGTGAAGAGGTTCTGATCCAATGGTTGTTCCTACTTATTTAGATCCAATGGTTGTCCTACTTCTCACTATTCGGGAATTCACACAACCAAAGGATTTGGTCTATCCTCTGAACTCATGATATGAGACACTGCACAAAGATTCATATGTAACAGTTTTGTCGTGGCTTGGATCCAATGGTCTAGATCTCTTCCTCCACTTCTCTCAACTCGGGACTTAGTGACTCCAAGAGTTTGGTATTCCACCTCCAAACTCACGAACCCGAGTTCGTGAAATGATCTGATGGCCCAAACTGACCACGATCGACGGTCTTCATTGATCCTTGACACCAGCGTAATGGGTTCATCCAACCCTTATCCACCATGAAACTCCTCTGGATCCTATGATCCTCGCAACTTCGCGTGTTCTACACAAAGAATTTCAACTGTTCGATTTCTTCCTCAAGAATCTCTATGAAACTGTAATGTCCTCCTAGGTACGACACAACTCTGATAACAAGTGAAATTTTTTTTTTTTGTTTAAGGTGTGTGCGCTCGTGTAAAAGAAACAGAAACACATGGAACCTACGACGCCACCCGACGACTAACAAGATGCACCCACGAAGATCACAATAAGAAGACATAAGACACACAACAAGAAACTACAAGCATGAATGACCATAGACATAAGGTCCACAACACAAAAATTTAACGACATACTGGGTTATGCACAGTACGAACACAGAAGGAAGAATCCACAGTAGTAGATTTTACTATTTCTGCACAGGAAAGTAGGGCGTTTAATATTAATTCTCTGCTCCGGAGAGAGAGAAGGTCAAATAGGCTCCTAGCTGACTGCTCAGGCAAAAACTAGTAAACTCCGTCAGGTGTGTTGCAAGAGTGGAAACCATGCCTTTAAAGGGCCCGAGACTCTTCATACGGAACAGGATTCTTTACACAAAAATAATCACACACACAGACTTATATACTAGGCTACAAGGAGGTGTCTACATCCCGCCCGACAAAAAATGACCAAGCAATAAGATGATTACGACCTCGTACAACAAAAATTATATGAACAAAACATCCTCCAAGAAGGCGCAAGTAAGAAGGACTCCGACATTGACCATCCATGATTAAGACTCACTGACAAAATTACAGACCAAATGCTCCATTTAAAATTTATTAATCGACGAGTTATCCAACCTTAAATAATGTAACTTCGGTTATTCACAACCCCATTTACTGAATCATACTATCTTATTGAACATAGTTCAAGACCTTGCATCATACTGTTATTAATGATAATTAAAGTCAACTTGTTACCCCACCCATAACCACATTACGATCACAGTAACTAAATAGAATGAGTACCACCTAGCAACTTCCAATTTTCTATAACCATTACTTTAACATTTCCATAAAACCATTAACGTAGAATTTAACCTTACCATAACCTTAGCATTAACTTTAATCAGTACATTACYTAATTTCACCMTGAACAACATTAGTATCGATACCACATTYCTTACATAATTAGTTTAATTACACCAAAGTTTCAATATCCATTTATCACACTCACCAATAAGATAACAATGGCCTTATATATCATGGTATCATTGCAAATTAAATAGTGAGGACTTCCCCCTTTCTGTTACTAATAACCACGGATCTACCAGACTTGAACATAAATACCACGCAATTGCCTTTATATTAGAATAACATTAAACATAACTAATGATTACTTTCCATTATACAACATAAAAAAAATCATAAAGAAATCATTTAGTGCAATCGTTTACCTTCCATAAAATGATTACTTTCCATTATAACATACAAAAAAAATCATTTAATTTAATGCAAATCATTTACTTTCCATAAAATGATTACTTTCCATTTAATGCAAATCATAAAATGATTACTTTCCATTATAACATTAAAAAAAAATCATTTGATGCAACTTGTGTCCCTTATTCAGCTGGGAACCATATCTTTTAATTCCGCCTTATGAGCATAATATGTTCATAGCTTCGTGCATGTGTCCAAACAGACTACATTTACCTTCCTTAAACCTAATCGACCTGGCATTTTAATATATATCATTTTATATTTTCCCTTAAAATAACAACAAGACACATTACCGCCAAACTTTCCTTAAACAGTGTTGACGTTGCATTTTATATTTCACTTTATATTCGTATTTTACATTGTCGTTAAAATAACAATAAGGTCGCATTACAGTAAGCTCTCCATAGAACAATATTAATATGACATTTGATATGGCATTTTATATTGCAGTTTTATATTTTCCATTTACATTAACAAGAAGTCACAATTTTAGATCTGGCAATTAGAGGCAATATCCGCATTAAAATTAAACTGTAACTGAAGGTAAATGAAAGATATTCAATCAGTATTTGAGACAATACTTGATGATATTAAACCATGCTCAAAATTATAATAGAACCATACACGGTCCGAGTAAAACGCAATTAGTTCACTGAAATAAAATAGATTTGTAAACCTTCAAGCGTGACGCACAGGTAACGGCTTTAATGGTTAAGATGCAGGAATGTCCTCCATGTAAAATGCGTCGAGTCAGAGCACGGAGATGTAGGGGTAAAATAAATCTTATATATAAAAAAAGGGGGCAATATGCTAACAGTGTGAGGTTAAGAGATTGAGGAATAATTAATTGTGCGGCAGAAGCGCTTGAAGAATAATGAATAGAGCGGCATTAAATGGGATTAATTAAGTTCTAAATCAGCTGAATCGCTGCAAAAATTTCGGGAGGGGTTACCAGGCTTTCAATTTCATCGTCGATAAACCCATTGTCATCCTAGTTATAGGTTGAAAAGAAGGCGGGTCCACCCACTACCAGGATGTTCATTAACGGATTTGGGTGCACGAAAAGGCTCTTGAGGGGCAAACACTTCTGTTCAGCTAAGCGGCTACGAAAATAGCATTCGTGATTTCTCAACACCAGGTGTACGGTCACGCAGCATACAGAAACTCGAAAGGAATAACATCTTTCATGGATTAAAGAAAACATTGAACCAAAACTACAAATAAAAGTACAAGGTTGACGTGACAAGACTCTCAAGCAGTCATGTCAGGGACGAGATTGGGACATCGTTCAAGAGACGAGCCGTGGGCAGAGGAGGGCTGGTTTTGCAACTCAACAAGGCCCAAAAACCAGAATGCAGTCAAACCAACATGCCCAACAGGGAAACGTAGGCAGCAAGGCGACCATAGTCATTTTTACAAGAACTGTCAGTGATAAAAGGAAACAGACAGACTCTCCATTCACATGCCAAGCATGGAATCATTTTTTTAGTCTCTTAAACTATTGAAAACAGAGGAAATTAATTTCAAATTGCAGATGTAAGTGACAAAAAATATTTATTAACTCACTACCATTCATTTAACAGAGGCCTTATTGCCAGATCTGAATACAACGGCAGTAAGTAAATTTCAGAGTGTAAAATCTCATTCCTAAAGTTCATTACAATTTCCAAACAAACTTCATTTCAGAAATTCATAGCAAACATTTACAATTTCCAAACGAAGCTTCATTACAGAAATATTTTTCCAAAACACAAACGCAGAGATGTATAGCAGCAATGCCAAGAAATCCTTTAACCAAACCCAGAGAAGGGTTCATATACAACTTTAATCATTTCACATTATTCTTAAACAACAAACCTTCTTGCGTACCTGTGACCGATGGAGAGTAACATGAAGGCGCAATCCCACACTTGAGCTTTGTGCCGCTCCCGCTTGCCGACCGTCGAGACTACACCGGTACCTCCCAGCCAATCG
>JZKD02S2136352.1:0-45205 GCA_000966675.3 Picea glauca
TATTTGGTCTTCACTGTCCTGGAGAACCAAGAGCAGCTCGTTGGCCCCGAAATGAATTACTCGCCAAGATGGTAGGTGAAGAGGCTCCTCATGAGTTAATGAGGGATGGGGGTGAATTGCCCATCTGTGGAGGCCTCAGACCTGACCACCGCAGGGAAATTCATGCCACGCACAACCTCATCGAAAAAGAAAAGGCAGGTAAAAGGTGTGGAAAAGGGGACGCGAGGGGGAGATCGCAGAAAGATATCGGAATAAATCTGGAACAAAATACAGAGTGAGCGATAGAAAAGAAGAAGGAGAGTAACCTTCGTTCTCGATCGCTGAAGAATAGAGATAGAGAGTCTCAAGCATCGTGGTCTAGCTCGGGGGTGGCTAGTGGTAAATCCATTCGAAATCGTTGAGCCTACAGTTGGGTGGAAACAATCACCCCTCTCAGTAGTTGCATCAAACTCGGTGTTTTTCTAGTAAGTGTTTTATATCTTGTATCTTGAAATTTATATGCTGACATGTATGCTCATAGTCTGTGCAATTATGAATGGTTTCATTATAAGACTGTTTGCATGGTGTTTTGATCAGAAATGATGGTTGCATGTTTTTATTGGAAATACCACGTATGGCTTATGGATGCATGTTTTTATTGGAAAGACCACGTAAAAGGTGTGGAAAAGGGGACGTGAGGGGGAGATCACAGAAAGAGATCGGAAGAACTCTGGAACAAAATACAGAGTGAGCGATAGAAGAGAAGAAGGAGAGTAACCTTCGTTCTCGATTGCTGAAGAACAGAGATAGAGAGTCTCAAGTATCGTGGTCTAGCTCAGGGGTGGCTAGTGGTAAATCCATTCGGAGTCGTTGAGCCTACGGTTGGGTGGAAACAAGCACCCCTCTCAGTAGTTGCATCAAACTCAGTGTTTTTCTGGTAAGTGTTTTATATCTTGTATCTTGAAATTTATATGTTGACATGTATGCTCATAGTTTGTACAATTATGAATGGTNTGTTTCGGCTTCCGAAGTGTCGAAGGGCATGAACCCCTTGACGTTTTAGAATGCAAAATCCTGAAAGGAGAAATCCCAAAATGAGCTTAGAAAATGAATATCGGTTTCGGAGTTTCATCTCCCGGGAAACCTAAGTGCGAGACTTCTTATCGTCGCATACCCCAAAATCCTGATGTAGGAAACCCCGCAATAGTGAAGCATGGTTAGAATTGGTTTCTTTGGAGTTTCGGCTCCCGGGAAACCCAGACATGAAACCTCCTATCATCGCATCCCCAGAAGTTTTGGTATGTGAAATCTAGAAGGGTAGAGTGCCCGGACTTAACCTGGGTTGTTGTTAATCATGTTAAGTAGTTAGATCCATTTCGGATTTTGGCCCTTCTAAAGACAAGAGAGAAAGGGGAATACATGCACCGCGATTTCCTTAATCGCGAAAGCCGACGAGCACCTCCCCGATAAGACCTATGGTCATAGCCACCGATTATATGAGTGAGGTTAAGGGATAGCAGGGTCTGTATCAGGTCCCATAGGGATTCGAGAATTCTTTTCATCGGAGAAAATATGGAAAAGGCCAAAAAATATTGAATTTTGTATTGGGTGTGTTACATGCATGGCCCCTTTGCTCCTTATGTGAGGCAGATTAGCAAGAATTCGTCATCCTCCATCCATCAACGAAACACTGTCAATGAACCATATATAAAATCATGCAATAATCAATCATATGTCACATATACATAAATGAAATACTCAAACCAAGAGAATCCACTCCCTGAATCAATCCAGAGTCCAAGGAGATCCATTGATGCCATCAACATCGACAATCTGTCAAGTGTTCTGCACACTCAGGGAAAACTCGTCAATAGCAACTTTCAAAACATATATATCAAATAACATTAATTGCAACCATCAACATCATCATAAGGATCCATAATCGAAAAAAATAATCATGTAATATAACTAGAACACTTGCACGCAAGTGTCCTTAAATAATAATTCGATAACAGGTGCTCGTAAGAGTGGGATGTTACATACACCCCCTCTTGTTTTAAGCTTCATCCCAAAGTTGTACAGTGTATTAAAATGCAATAAATAAAGTATTTGATGGGATCTATATGTCTAATTTATCAAACAAGCAAGGAAACTGATGGTGCATATCATATGCGTCCTCCCAGGTAGCCGAGTGTGAACTATAATTGTCCCACTGTACCTTGACCTGATCGACTGTTCAACGTCATAGTTTTCGAATGCGATGGTCCAGAATGTAGATTGGATCCATCGTGAGTGCACCCTCATCTGACACTTACAAGGAACTCATGTCAATCAGATGTGTATGATCACTAACATAATGTCTTAAAACACATACATGAAAAACATCATGCATATGCCTCAAATAATCAGACAAGGTTGGTCAATAGGCCACGGGTCCTTTCTTTTCCACTACCTCGAAAGGCCCCACAAATCTAGGAGAGAGTTTAGCACCTCTTCCAAACTTTATCAAACTCTTGTGCAGTTTCACTCGCAAGAAAACTCAGTCGCCAACTTCATAACTGCAGTCAACGTGATGTGCATCATCATAACTCTTCTGTCGATCTTGCGCTTATTTGTTCCTTTGTCTTATCGATTGGATTTGTTCTTCCATTTCTTGGATCGCTTTTGGTCCTACCAGGGCCCTATCCTATAGTCGATACCATCTCAAGGGTGTCTAACATGCTCCCCCATAAACAAAATCAAACAGTGTCATCTTAATGGTACCTTAATAGTTATTGTTGTATGCAAACTCTACCAGTGGAAAGAACTCTTCCCAACATTTATGTTGGTCCATTACATACATACGCAACATATATTCCAAAATTTGGTTCGTTCTTTATGTCTTCCCATCTATCTCAGGGTGATACGTTGCACTAAAGTTCAATTGTGTTCCCAAAGCCTCTTGGAAATTGTTCCAAAATCGTCCTATAAACATCAATCCTCGATCAGATATGATCCTTCTTGGCACACCATGTAACCTTACAAAATCTTGTTGGCAAAGACTCTGGCTATGTATGGCGCATGATATGTCGTGAGTACAAGAATAAAATGTGCACTCTTTGTTAGAGTGTCAACTACCACAAAAATCGAGTTGTGCCTCCTTGTCGTCGGTGGAAATCCAACTATAAATTCCATCGAAATGACCTCCCACTTCGATTTCAAAATAACGTGTGGTTGTAGTAATCTTGTCAGATTTTTGTGTTCAAATTTCACTTGTTGACATTCTAGACATCTTGCCATGTAGCTAACTATGTATGCTTTCATCCCTTTCCAGAAGAATAAAGGCTTTAGGTCTGCCCTCATCTTCGTGACTCCCAAATGAGCCATGTACACTGCACGATGTGCTTCACTTAAGATCAGGCTTCTTAATTCATCATTATGTGGTACATAAATATCGTTGTTTAACCTCATCAATCCGTCATTGTCCAATGTATAACCTTCAAAATTTTCTACCCTCATGGTGTCTTGTCTGATATTGTCCTTAACCTCTTTGTACCAGTCATCATCGATTTGTATAGCTAGAATATTTTCTCGAATATTCGTCTAAAAAGGTATTACTGAGAATACGCATGGTCTCTAACTCAACCGGTCAGCCACTCTGTTTACCGTACCATTTATGTAATAAATATTGAAGTCGTATTCGCTAAGTAGTTATGACCAATGCTTATGTCATGCATTCAGGTCACTCTGCATAAATATGTGCTACAATCCACAATGATCTGTCTTTAATTCGAATTTTTGTCCAATCAGATAGTGTCTCCATACTCTCAAGACATATACAATTGTCAATAACTCCAAATCATGTGTTGCATAGTTCTCCTAATTTCCTTCATATGTAAGTGATCACTCGACCGTATTGCATGAATACTCTGCCTAAACCTTCCTTGGATTCATCTGTGCATACCAAGAATTCATTGTCCATGTCGAGGACTTTTAGTATCGACATTGTCGTCAATAACCCCTTGAGCGTTTGAAATGATTCTGTGCATTTCTCGGTCCATAAAAACTTCTTGTTTTTCTTCTGCAATCCTGTGATCAGAATTGCTATCTTCGAAAAATCTTCGACGAACCGTCGGTAATATCCAGCTAAACCCATAAATATGCGTAGTTCTTGTATGTTTTTCGGTGCATGGAATTCCATAATATCCTCTACCTTTGTCGGATCCACAATGATACCTTCACCATATATAGTGTTCCCTAACTAATGAATCTTCGATTGGTAAAAAAAGCATTTCGATAGTTTCCTGTATAATTTGTCTTCTCGTAAACACTGTAGTACTAAGCGCAAATGTTCGTCATGTTCTTCCGTCGTCCAAGAATAAATCAGTATGCCATCAATCAATAATTGAAAAAACATGTCCAAGTATTTGCGAAACACCCCATTCATCAAACTCATGAATACCCCTAGGGCATTTGTCAGTCCAAATAGTAAAATGGTAAACTCGTAGTGCCTGAACCTCGTCTTGAATGCGGTCTTAGGACTATATTCCTCTTTAATTTGTAATTGGTGATATCCTGATCTCAAGTCAATCTTTGAAAACACCCTCGTTCCTTTCATTTGATCAAACAAATTGTCTATTCTTGGAAAAGGATATTGGTTCTTGATCGTTTCCTTGTTCAATTGACGGTAGTCAATACAGAGTATCCATGACTCATCCTTCTTTCTTATGAAAATAATCGGCGCACCCCATGGTGACACACTTGGACGTATAAGTCCTAAGTCCCAAGTCCAACAACTCCTTCAATTTCATTTTCAACTCCTGTAACTCCAGAATTGACATCCGATAAGGTGTTCTTGCTATCGGTTCAGTTCCAGGTTTCAAGTCGATTATAAACTCCAATTCTCTTTCAGGCAAAAAATAGGGTAACTCTTCTGGAAACACGTCTGCAAACTATCATACTACTGGAAGGTTTTATAATCCTTCTGCCTCACCCTTTTCATTTAGCGCTAAGATTGTGTATAACTTACATCCCTTGTGCATGCTCTTTTGAAGCTATAGGAAAGAAATAAACCTCAAGGACACTCCCTAGTTCCTTCCTAGAATCACCCTTTTATGTCCCACATCATCGGTCAAACTTAACCGTTTCATATTACAGTTGAGTATCGCATCATGCAATTCCAACCAATCCATATCGATCACTATGTCATACGATCCTAAGATCGTGACATATAGGTCGACCTTTGTTACAAAATCTCCCAAGATAATGCTACAGTCCCTGACCTTTCCTCCAACCTTTTGTTTGGCACCTGAAGCCATTTCTATGTATATAAACTCGTCTTGCTTGATTTCCTTTACCTTAATTCATTTTAGCTCTACAATAGAGATAAATCTCTCGGTAGAACCTGGATCTATCAAAATACTAAAAGTTTTTTCGACGATTGTAATTGACGTCTTGAGCATAGTGGACTAATGCTCAGCCTGGCGGTTATTTACCGTTGCATGAATCCTGTGGGCCTTGCCCAAATATCCAACTGTAGTGTGCCCTGTTGAACCGACTTCTCTGGCCTTCTCAACCGGGCAGTCTTGCTTGTAATGTGGCTCTCCACATGTCCAACATCTGGTCTTCGGTCCAGTACTCCTGGTCCCCAAAGTAGAAGTTGTTGGCCTACTAGCCTGAGATCCTGGTTCGTTCCACTAAACATGCCTAAACTGCTATTGTTGTGGTTGATGTTGTTGATGATGCGTTGTTCATCTGTAGGGAGTCATCTTCTAAGGATTCGGTCATCGTGTTGTCGTGAACGTGGATCCCATCGACGTATCTCGATACCCTGATGTATGTCTAGCTAGTGTCTGATGTTGCTATGCACCCGATGTCATATGTCTAGTCGATCTTGTAGGAGTCATGTCCTGACCCCCACTGGTCAGCTCTTCCTCAGCTATGAGGGCCTTCTGGACTGCATCGTGTAATGTCTGAGGCATTAGGATCCTCACCTTCACACAAATGTTGAAGTTAAGGCCAAACACAAACTTGTTGACCTTTATATTCTCTGTGTTCAAGTATGGAGCATACCTAAGTAGCTCCATGAATCAGGCCTCATACTCGGGCACCGTACGACCACATTGTCATAAAGCGTTGAACTCATTGAGTTGGCACTCAATGAATTCCTCTAACAAATAGCTCTCCCGGAACCGCTCCTCGAACAATTTCCATGACACGTCTTCGACAAACATGTTTAGTTGAGGTAGGAGAATATTCCACCATAGAAGAGCGCTCCCCTTCAGTTGAAATACCACCATGCAAACCTTCATGTTGGAGGTCTAGTCACAAAGTGCAAAGCACATCGCCATGTTCTCCAACAATGCCTCGGCAACTGAGCCGTCTGTGGCACCCATGAACTCGGGAAACTTCACCTTCTCAAGTTCTCTTTAAATGCTACCCCTGCCAACTAGGGCGCGTTGTGAACTTTCATTGGGTACAGGAGCCCTAGCCTCATCTCTATCTAGTCAGTTAATCATGGCCTCTTACATCCTCTGAAAGGATCTCATCAAACCAACCACATCCCCCATAGCAACATGCTCATTTCCAATGACTTTTTCTTCTCCTTGGGGGTTAGACCCCTCTGGCGTGGATGTTATTGGAGGCATCACACCCCCTCCCCTAGCACCATGTCATCTACTTCCACGACGTCCTCTAACCATGATTACTTGCATGGACAAATTTCAATTTAATTAGAGATAAGTTATTAATCAATTGTTTTAATATAATGGAAGGTGTAATGATCCCAAGTCCCAGGGTTGAACCTTGCTATGATACCATATGTAACGACCCCACCATTACAACAACAAATAGTGATGTGAAAAAGGTATATATATTTTTTCTTCACATTAGGAAATTAAAATCGACACAACATAATTAATAGCATCAAAAGTGACACATCATCATAATTTAATAATGACACAATCAAGGCATTAACATAATTAATAGCGACGCATCATATATTAATCAATACATAAGCAATTTCATCAAGTTCATTTGAAAGAAACATCATTATCGACCAATCAACATTTATCAAAAGGACCTACCCACCCAACCTATCATGAATGGTTAGGACCTCCAAGACACATAAGCAACGCTCAAGTCCAGGATTCATCTGATTGATTTTGACCACTTAGGGTCTCAGGACTGGCAATTGTTCTGAGGAACAAGGAGATATCTAAATCCCACTAATATAATCAAGCTGAGAATCATCTAGATCAATCAATCCATCTTAATTATTAGTTATTCAGGTCAAAAATTCTATTACAAACATACATCAATTAATGGACGCAATTAGCCATCTATGAAGCATTCCATCAAGATTCCAACTACAATAACATGTATCAATTAATTGATGCAAATTCCGCCTATGAAACATTCCAGCAATAGTCCAGCTAATATTTACATATACAAATGAAAAGGATGCAATTACCACCTATGGAACATTCCAACATAAACCATAGTTTAAGACTAGATATATCAACTATACTTATCCATTAATTTTCAAGGCGTAATATGATAATCTACTATACTCGATCAATTTTTCACGTAAATCTAAGAGAAATCGAGTGAGAGGACAATACATAAAAGTAATAAGAACCACAAGAGCATGAGCGCAATTGTAGAATCATATATAAATCTATTTCCAATCATCATTATTAATAGTTAAGGTTAGGTTCATTCAAGGTCAGACATCACTTATCAAGGGATCGAACACCTGTAACGAGTACAACTCTTATGTACCTCACTAGGTATCTTAATAAAATGATATTATCTTTTTAAGCAATATCATGAGAATTCATTACTATTTTACGCACCCATTTTAAAAGGACTAAGAAAAGCAATGATTAACAAGCGATAACGATTGATTCCAAGCTACCTTACCTATATAATAGAATAACTTAAATAAGATCACCCCATGACCCACATAAAATATTCACCTACTAACTTACATATCCCTGCCTAAGGATTTTAACGAAGATAAGTCTTACTAAACAATAATAAGGAGAACTCAGAGTTGACTTATAATTCTAATTAAGGAATTAAAGAAGCACCCAAAATGAAAAAACCCAAGTCAATCTATAGTTCCATTGAAGGAATAAGGAGGGCCCAATCTTATTTAATCACATATAAGGACTCGATATGATCTTAAAAATCCATTAAAATACTATAAGAGGTCACATCATATGAGACATATATATGGATTTCAATCAAACTGCATCACCATTCCAAGGATTTAAGAAGACCAATTTGTTAAGCAATAAATATAAAATGGCATAAGTTAACCCTTATACTTTTAATTAAAGAATTAAATCAATTATAAAAACCCACTACTATACATATCTATAAAAGGGATTTTAAGGAAGACCGACCTAATATGAAATGTATAAATATCTCTATGACAACTCACATGTATAATAAATAGGGTTATAAATATAGGAGCTTAATGAGCAATATAAATAAGGTTTAGCACTAAAATTTTATTGGGCTTCTCTAGCCAATCTCCAATTTTAAAGAGAACAATCGTTGGCAAAGTGATATCTATAGTAAGATCGCCATAGAGAAATGCACATGCAAGGGTTGAAGGAAACAATCATTGGCAGAACGATAGTTGTAGGAAGTTCTCCATAGAGAAAGGCATGTGCAACGGTTGAAGGAAACAATCATTGCCAGAAAAACAACTACTGGAAAATTGCCATAGGGAAGGGCGCATGCAATGGTTGAAGGAACAAACACTACAAGGGGATTTGTACCTGAAGGATTCCCACTTATTCTTATCAGATTGGTCATGAAGGTATCTATCGACATGGAAACTAAGAACCAACCACAGATTCTTAAGAATTAAATTTTGTGTGCAAAAATCATTCAATCCAGTGACAAGAAATAACGAGTAAAAATAATCATACAACCGAAAAATAGTGGAGTTTAATTTTGTAGGTAGAACCATTCAACAAGCATGAAAAAATGGATTTCAATCTTAAGGGTATAAGTGATACGAATCGGTTGACTGGAACGGTTAAACACTCAGGAATACCATTCACCATAAACAACAGACTGTATCCATACTATCATTTCAACATGATTCTCGATGATACTTGCATTAGAGTAATCGAATATTATTATAGCATCTAAGTTTTATTTCGATATTCTGAACATTTCCCCAGCAATTTAATATTGAGTTGATACACCGAAATTATCTATGCATCATGGATTTTGTTGAATATAATCATTGGTTCTATATCTACTCGAAAATAAAAATTTGACAGTGCGCTACGAAATTCTGAATATAACAATCATAATTCTATAACAAATTACATACAAGAANTGTTTCGGCTTCCGAAGTGTCGAAGGGCATGAACCCCTTGACGTTTTAGAATGCAAAATCCTGAAAGGAGAAATCCCAAAATGAGCTTAGAAAATGAATATCGGTTTCGGAGTTTCATCTCCCGGGAAACCTAAGTGCGAGACTTCTTATCGTCGCATACCCCAAAATCCTGATGTAGGAAACCCCGCAATAGTGAAGCATGGTTAGAATTGGTTTCTTTGGAGTTTCGGCTCCCGGGAAACCCAGACATGAAACCTCCTATCATCGCATCCCCAGAAGTTTTGGTATGTGAAATCTAGAAGGGTAGAGTGCCCGGACTTAACCTGGGTTGTTGTTAATCATGTTAAGTAGTTAGATCCATTTCGGATTTTGGCCCTTCTAAAGACAAGAGAGAAAGGGGAATACATGCACCGCGATTTCCTTAATCGCGAAAGCCGACGAGCACCTCCCCGATAAGACCTATGGTCATAGCCACCGATTATATGAGTGAGGTTAAGGGATAGCAGGGTCTGTATCAGGTCCCATAGGGATTCGAGAATTCTTTTCATCGGAGAAAATATGGAAAAGGCCAAAAAATATTGAATTTTGTATTGGGTGTGTTACATGCATGGCCCCTTTGCTCCTTATGTGAGGCAGATTAGCAAGAATTCGTCATCCTCCATCCATCAACGAAACACTGTCAATGAACCATATATAAAATCATGCAATAATCAATCATATGTCACATATACATAAATGAAATACTCAAACCAAGAGAATCCACTCCCTGAATCAATCCAGAGTCCAAGGAGATCCATTGATGCCATCAACATCGACAATCTGTCAAGTGTTCTGCACACTCAGGGAAAACTCGTCAATAGCAACTTTCAAAACATATATATCAAATAACATTAATTGCAACCATCAACATCATCATAAGGATCCATAATCGAAAAAAATAATCATGTAATATAACTAGAACACTTGCACGCAAGTGTCCTTAAATAATAATTCGATAACAGGTGCTCGTAAGAGTGGGATGTTACATACACCCCCTCTTGTTTTAAGCTTCATCCCAAAGTTGTACAGTGTATTAAAATGCAATAAATAAAGTATTTGATGGGATCTATATGTCTAATTTATCAAACAAGCAAGGAAACTGATGGTGCATATCATATGCGTCCTCCCAGGTAGCCGAGTGTGAACTATAATTGTCCCACTGTACCTTGACCTGATCGACTGTTCAACGTCATAGTTTTCGAATGCGATGGTCCAGAATGTAGATTGGATCCATCGTGAGTGCACCCTCATCTGACACTTACAAGGAACTCATGTCAATCAGATGTGTATGATCACTAACATAATGTCTTAAAACACATACATGAAAAACATCATGCATATGCCTCAAATAATCAGACAAGGTTGGTCAATAGGCCACGGGTCCTTTCTTTTCCACTACCTCGAAAGGCCCCACAAATCTAGGAGAGAGTTTAGCACCTCTTCCAAACTTTATCAAACTCTTGTGCAGTTTCACTCGCAAGAAAACTCAGTCGCCAACTTCATAACTGCAGTCAACGTGATGTGCATCATCATAACTCTTCTGTCGATCTTGCGCTTATTTGTTCCTTTGTCTTATCGATTGGATTTGTTCTTCCATTTCTTGGATCGCTTTTGGTCCTACCAGGGCCCTATCCTATAGTCGATACCATCTCAAGGGTGTCTAACATGCTCCCCCATAAACAAAATCAAACAGTGTCATCTTAATGGTACCTTAATAGTTATTGTTGTATGCAAACTCTACCAGTGGAAAGAACTCTTCCCAACATTTATGTTGGTCCATTACATACATACGCAACATATATTCCAAAATTTGGTTCGTTCTTTATGTCTTCCCATCTATCTCAGGGTGATACGTTGCACTAAAGTTCAATTGTGTTCCCAAAGCCTCTTGGAAATTGTTCCAAAATCGTCCTATAAACATCAATCCTCGATCAGATATGATCCTTCTTGGCACACCATGTAACCTTACAAAATCTTGTTGGCAAAGACTCTGGCTATGTATGGCGCATGATATGTCGTGAGTACAAGAATAAAATGTGCACTCTTTGTTAGAGTGTCAACTACCACAAAAATCGAGTTGTGCCTCCTTGTCGTCGGTGGAAATCCAACTATAAATTCCATCGAAATGACCTCCCACTTCGATTTCAAAATAACGTGTGGTTGTAGTAATCTTGTCAGATTTTTGTGTTCAAATTTCACTTGTTGACATTCTAGACATCTTGCCATGTAGCTAACTATGTATGCTTTCATCCCTTTCCAGAAGAATAAAGGCTTTAGGTCTGCCCTCATCTTCGTGACTCCCAAATGAGCCATGTACACTGCACGATGTGCTTCACTTAAGATCAGGCTTCTTAATTCATCATTATGTGGTACATAAATATCGTTGTTTAACCTCATCAATCCGTCATTGTCCAATGTATAACCTTCAAAATTTTCTACCCTCATGGTGTCTTGTCTGATATTGTCCTTAACCTCTTTGTACCAGTCATCATCGATTTGTATAGCTAGAATATTTTCTCGAATATTCGTCTAAAAAGGTATTACTGAGAATACGCATGGTCTCTAACTCAACCGGTCAGCCACTCTGTTTACCGTACCATTTATGTAATAAATATTGAAGTCGTATTCGCTAAGTAGTTATGACCAATGCTTATGTCATGCATTCAGGTCACTCTGCATAAATATGTGCTACAATCCACAATGATCTGTCTTTAATTCGAATTTTTGTCCAATCAGATAGTGTCTCCATACTCTCAAGACATATACAATTGTCAATAACTCCAAATCATGTGTTGCATAGTTCTCCTAATTTCCTTCATATGTAAGTGATCACTCGACCGTATTGCATGAATACTCTGCCTAAACCTTCCTTGGATTCATCTGTGCATACCAAGAATTCATTGTCCATGTCGAGGACTTTTAGTATCGACATTGTCGTCAATAACCCCTTGAGCGTTTGAAATGATTCTGTGCATTTCTCGGTCCATAAAAACTTCTTGTTTTTCTTCTGCAATCCTGTGATCAGAATTGCTATCTTCGAAAAATCTTCGACGAACCGTCGGTAATATCCAGCTAAACCCATAAATATGCGTAGTTCTTGTATGTTTTTCGGTGCATGGAATTCCATAATATCCTCTACCTTTGTCGGATCCACAATGATACCTTCACCATATATAGTGTTCCCTAACTAATGAATCTTCGATTGGTAAAAAAAGCATTTCGATAGTTTCCTGTATAATTTGTCTTCTCGTAAACACTGTAGTACTAAGCGCAAATGTTCGTCATGTTCTTCCGTCGTCCAAGAATAAATCAGTATGCCATCAATCAATAATTGAAAAAACATGTCCAAGTATTTGCGAAACACCCCATTCATCAAACTCATGAATACCCCTAGGGCATTTGTCAGTCCAAATAGTAAAATGGTAAACTCGTAGTGCCTGAACCTCGTCTTGAATGCGGTCTTAGGACTATATTCCTCTTTAATTTGTAATTGGTGATATCCTGATCTCAAGTCAATCTTTGAAAACACCCTCGTTCCTTTCATTTGATCAAACAAATTGTCTATTCTTGGAAAAGGATATTGGTTCTTGATCGTTTCCTTGTTCAATTGACGGTAGTCAATACAGAGTATCCATGACTCATCCTTCTTTCTTATGAAAATAATCGGCGCACCCCATGGTGACACACTTGGACGTATAAGTCCTAAGTCCCAAGTCCAACAACTCCTTCAATTTCATTTTCAACTCCTGTAACTCCAGAATTGACATCCGATAAGGTGTTCTTGCTATCGGTTCAGTTCCAGGTTTCAAGTCGATTATAAACTCCAATTCTCTTTCAGGCAAAAAATAGGGTAACTCTTCTGGAAACACGTCTGCAAACTATCATACTACTGGAAGGTTTTATAATCCTTCTGCCTCACCCTTTTCATTTAGCGCTAAGATTGTGTATAACTTACATCCCTTGTGCATGCTCTTTTGAAGCTATAGGAAAGAAATAAACCTCAAGGACACTCCCTAGTTCCTTCCTAGAATCACCCTTTTATGTCCCACATCATCGGTCAAACTTAACCGTTTCATATTACAGTTGAGTATCGCATCATGCAATTCCAACCAATCCATATCGATCACTATGTCATACGATCCTAAGATCGTGACATATAGGTCGACCTTTGTTACAAAATCTCCCAAGATAATGCTACAGTCCCTGACCTTTCCTCCAACCTTTTGTTTGGCACCTGAAGCCATTTCTATGTATATAAACTCGTCTTGCTTGATTTCCTTTACCTTAATTCATTTTAGCTCTACAATAGAGATAAATCTCTCGGTAGAACCTGGATCTATCAAAATACTAAAAGTTTTTTCGACGATTGTAATTGACGTCTTGAGCATAGTGGACTAATGCTCAGCCTGGCGGTTATTTACCGTTGCATGAATCCTGTGGGCCTTGCCCAAATATCCAACTGTAGTGTGCCCTGTTGAACCGACTTCTCTGGCCTTCTCAACCGGGCAGTCTTGCTTGTAATGTGGCTCTCCACATGTCCAACATCTGGTCTTCGGTCCAGTACTCCTAGTCCCCAAAGTAGAAGTTGTTGGCCTACTAGCCTAAGATCCTGGTTTGTTCCACTAAACATGCCTAAACTGCTATTGTTGTGGTCGATGTTGTTGATGATGCGGTGTTCCTCTGTAGGGAGTCATCTTCTGAGGATTCAGTCATCGTGTTGTCATGAACGTGGATCCCATTGACGTATCTCGATACCCTGATGTCTATCTAGCTAGTGTTTGATGCTGCTATGCACCCGATGTCATATGTCTAGTCGATCTTGTAGGAGTCATGCCCTGACCCCCACTGGTCAGCTCTTCCTCAACTATGAGGGCCTTCTGGACTGCATCCTGTAACGTCTGAGGCATTAGGATCCTCACCTTCACACAAATGTTGAAGTTAAGGCCAAACACAAACTTGTTGACCTTTATATTCTCTGTGTTCAAGTATGGAGCATACCTAAGTAGCTCCATGAATCAGGCCTCATACTCGGGCACCGTACGACCACATTGTCATAAAGCGTTGAACTCATTGAGTTGGCACTCAATGAATTCCTCTAACAAATAGCTCTCCCGGAACCGCTCCTCGAACAATTTCCATGACACGTCTTCGACAAACATGTTTAGTTGAGGTAGGAGAATATTCCACCATAGAAGAGCGCTCCCCTTCAGTTGAAATACCACCATGCAAACCTTCATGTTGGAGGTCTAGTCACAAAGTGCAAAGCACATCGCCATGTTCTCCAACAATGCCTCGGCAACTGAGCCGTCTGTGGCACCCATGAACTCGGGAAACTTCACCTTCTCAAGTTCTCTTTAAATGCTACCCCTGCCAACTAGGGCGCGTTGTGAACTTTCATTGGGTACAGGAGCCCTAGCCTCATCTCTATCTAGTCAGTTAATCATGGCCTCTTACATCCTCTGAAAGGATCTCATCAAACCAACCACATCCCCCATAGCAACATGCTCATTTCCAATGACTTTTTCTTCTCCTTGGGGGTTAGACCCCTCTGGCGTGGATGTTATTGGAGGCATCACACCCCCTCCCCTAGCACCATGTCATCTACTTCCACGACGTCCTCTAACCATGATTACTTGCATGGACAAATTTCAATTTAATTAGAGATAAGTTATTAATCAATTGTTTTAATATAATGGAAGGTGTAATGATCCCAAGTCCCAGGGTTGAACCTTGCTATGATACCATATGTAACGACCCCACCATTACAACAACAAATAGTGATGTGAAAAAGGTATATATATTTTTTCTTCACATTAGGAAATTAAAATCGACACAACATAATTAATAGCATCAAAAGTGACACATCATCATAATTTAATAATGACACAATCAAGGCATTAACATAATTAATAGCGACGCATCATATATTAATCAATACATAAGCAATTTCATCAAGTTCATTTGAAAGAAACATCATTATCGACCAATCAACATTTATCAAAAGGACCTACCCACCCAACCTATCATGAATGGTTAGGACCTCCAAGACACATAAGCAACGCTCAAGTCCAGGATTCATCTGATTGATTTTGACCACTTAGGGTCTCAGGACTGGCAATTGTTCTGAGGAACAAGGAGATATCTAAATCCCACTAATATAATCAAGCTGAGAATCATCTAGATCAATCAATCCATCTTAATTATTAGTTATTCAGGTCAAAAATTCTATTACAAACATACATCAATTAATGGACGCAATTAGCCATCTATGAAGCATTCCATCAAGATTCCAACTACAATAACATGTATCAATTAATTGATGCAAATTCCGCCTATGAAACATTCCAGCAATAGTCCAGCTAATATTTACATATACAAATGAAAAGGATGCAATTACCACCTATGGAACATTCCAACATAAACCATAGTTTAAGACTAGATATATCAACTATACTTATCCATTAATTTTCAAGGCGTAATATGATAATCTACTATACTCGATCAATTTTTCACGTAAATCTAAGAGAAATCGAGTGAGAGGACAATACATAAAAGTAATAAGAACCACAAGAGCATGAGCGCAATTGTAGAATCATATATAAATCTATTTCCAATCATCATTATTAATAGTTAAGGTTAGGTTCATTCAAGGTCAGACATCACTTATCAAGGGATCGAACACCTGTAACGAGTACAACTCTTATGTACCTCACTAGGTATCTTAATAAAATGATATTATCTTTTTAAGCAATATCATGAGAATTCATTACTATTTTACGCACCCATTTTAAAAGGACTAAGAAAAGCAATGATTAACAAGCGATAACGATTGATTCCAAGCTACCTTACCTATATAATAGAATAACTTAAATAAGATCACCCCATGACCCACATAAAATATTCACCTACTAACTTACATATCCCTGCCTAAGGATTTTAACGAAGATAAGTCTTACTAAACAATAATAAGGAGAACTCAGAGTTGACTTATAATTCTAATTAAGGAATTAAAGAAGCACCCAAAATGAAAAAACCCAAGTCAATCTATAGTTCCATTGAAGGAATAAGGAGGGCCCAATCTTATTTAATCACATATAAGGACTCGATATGATCTTAAAAATCCATTAAAATACTATAAGAGGTCACATCATATGAGACATATATATGGATTTCAATCAAACTGCATCACCATTCCAAGGATTTAAGAAGACCAATTTGTTAAGCAATAAATATAAAATGGCATAAGTTAACCCTTATACTTTTAATTAAAGAATTAAATCAATTATAAAAACCCACTACTATACATATCTATAAAAGGGATTTTAAGGAAGACCGACCTAATATGAAATGTATAAATATCTCTATGACAACTCACATGTATAATAAATAGGGTTATAAATATAGGAGCTTAATGAGCAATATAAATAAGGTTTAGCACTAAAATTTTATTGGGCTTCTCTAGCCAATCTCCAATTTTAAAGAGAACAATCGTTGGCAAAGTGATATCTATAGTAAGATCGCCATAGAGAAATGCACATGCAAGGGTTGAAGGAAACAATCATTGGCAGAACGATAGTTGTAGGAAGTTCTCCATAGAGAAAGGCATGTGCAACGGTTGAAGGAAACAATCATTGCCAGAAAAACAACTACTGGAAAATTGCCATAGGGAAGGGCGCATGCAATGGTTGAAGGAACAAACACTACAAGGGGATTTGTACCTGAAGGATTCCCACTTATTCTTATCAGATTGGTCATGAAGGTATCTATCGACATGGAAACTAAGAACCAACCACAGATTCTTAAGAATTAAATTTTGTGTGCAAAAATCATTCAATCCAGTGACAAGAAATAACGAGTAAAAATAATCATACAACCGAAAAATAGTGGAGTTTAATTTTGTAGGTAGAACCATTCAACAAGCATGAAAAAATGGATTTCAATCTTAAGGGTATAAGTGATACGAATCGGTTGACTGGAACGGTTAAACACTCAGGAATACCATTCACCATAAACAACAGACTGTATCCATACTATCATTTCAACATGATTCTCGATGATACTTGCATTAGAGTAATCGAATATTATTATAGCATCTAAGTTTTATTTCGATATTCTGAACATTTCCCCAGCAATTTAATATTGAGTTGATACACCGAAATTATCTATGCATCATGGATTTTGTTGAATATAATCATTGGTTCTATATCTACTCGAAAATAAAAATTTGACAGTGCGCTACGAAATTCTGAATATAACAATCATAATTCTATAACAAATTACATACAAGAATATTCATATGGTGCAATTTCTGGAATAATTCCAATAAACATACATGAGCACATTTTTCGATATACCATATCTAATTAACATTCTTAAATTATCGAAACCATAAAATACTGTAGCCAAAGATGAAGAATTCAAAGTTGTTCTTCCGCGACGACGCTCCTTTCGGCCTCCCGCTTGCTAACCGTAGAGACTTCACCGGTACCTTCCAACGAACGCTAGGGGTACTCTTCTTCCACCTTAGCCCCCGAGCCACAAAGGGGCCACGCACACAAAACTAGAAATCCTATAGCTCTCATCTTGCCTCGCAACGTAAAGCCACCATTCTCTCTCAAGGTGGATAACCCAACTCTCACAAGTAAAACCAGTGAAAAATAATTCGTCAACATAACTTTATTGATAACCCATGTGATACATTTTCCCTCTAGAGCATTTTCTTTATAGGAGTTTCCTTAATGACACATCCCACTTGCACAAATAGTTCACTTTTTAATTAAATAAATTAGAATTATTTCTCTCTTACACTTGTCACCCTCTCCCCAATTTGCACAAGTAATTCAACATTTTATTTAATTAAAGTCAATTTCCTTCACCCTTCCTAAAATAGCTTCTTAAATCACTCCTAGTTGTCTCTTTTTTTCCCCATATTCCCATTTAATGATTGACACCTTACTAAATCTGAGTTGAGTTAAAATAAGATTCTTCTCCTAGTTAAACTAGTGGTAGCTACACTCTAGATTCATTTCTATGCATACCCGATTTTCTATCTTTATTTTTTTCTTATTTGAAAAAACCTCTTTTTAAATTTTCTTGAACACATGCACCTTATATCAATCTTTAAATATATTTCACCTTTTCTTAATTCTTAACTTGATTTACTTCATCCCCTTTTTATTTAATTTATAATTTAGTTTTAGTCTTCTTACCAAACTTAGACTTAGGCTTAATTTTTGAATAGGCTTAGACTTTCATTCGAGGATTTACAATTAATAACTTCAATCCTTAATTAATTAATTAAATCTGGAAATGCTTAAAGATTTTACAAGGTTTAATTATTCGCTCAAGGTTTTCTAGGCCACCTAGTTTCATTGACTCAAGTGTTACTTACATGATGTGCCCTTCAAGACGCACTCTATGCTCCAAGGGTGCCACTCGCCTTTGACTGGTTTTGGTAGTTGTCCAACCCTTGGAGTCAACACTCCATTCGGGCAACCTTGTGAGAGACTAATGGATTTTAAGAAATAAGTACCCCACCTTATTGTGCGCCCTTTAGAAATCTTTGTGAGCGACTATGAAATCTTTATGAGTGATTGTCTCAGTCTGCCCTCACGACATCGTGAACCTATCGAACTAGGTAATCGTTAACCTACAATTTGAGCCATGATGGGAGTGCTAGTAGAATGTGACAGGGGCGTTGCCATGCATATCCCTCAATATATAGTTTTTGTGCATGGCCCCTTTACTCCTTATCTGAGTCATACTAGCAAGCATTCGTCAGCCTACATCCATCAACAAAACACTATTAATGATCCATATATAAAATCATGCAATAATCGATCATATGTCACATATGCATAAATAAAATACTCAAACCAAGACAATCCACTCCCTAACTCAATCTGAAGTCCAAGGAGATCCATTAATGCCATAATCATCCACAATCTGTCAAGTGTCCTGCACACTCAGGGAAAAATCATCAATAGCATCTGTCAATACATATATATCAAATAACATTAATCACAACCATCAACATCATCATAAGGATCCATAATTGAAACAAATAATCATGTACTATAACCGGATCACTTGCACGCAAGTGTCCTCAAATAATAAGTCAATAAAAGGTGTTCGCTAGAGTGAGATATTACATACACCCCCTCTTGTTTTAAAATTCATCCCAAAGTTGTACAGTGTATAAATATGCAGTAAATAAAGTATATGACAAGATCTATATGTCTAATCTATCAAACAAGTAAGGAAATTGTTGACGCATATCATATGCATCCTCCCAGGTAGTCGAGTGTGGACTATAATTGTCCCATTGGACCTTGACCTAATTGATTGTTCGACGTTGTAGCTGTCGAATGTGATGGTCCAGGATGTGGATTGGCTCCGCCGTGAGTGCACCCTCGTCTGACACCTGCAAGGAACTCATGTCAATCACATGTGTAGGATCACTAACATAATGTCTCAAAATTAATACATGAAAAACATCGTGCATATGCCTCAAACAATCAAGAAAGGCTAGTCGATAGGCCACGAGTCCTTTATTTTCCACTACCTCGAAAGTCCCCACAAACCTAGGAGAGAGTTTAGGACCTCTTCCGAACTTGATCGAACTCTTGTGCCTTTTCACTCACAATAAAACTCGGTCACCAACTTCATAATTGCGATCAACATGATGCGCATCAGCATAACTCTTATGTCAATATTACGCTTTTTTAATCATTTTTCTTATCGACTGCATTTGTTCTTCCATTTCTTAGATCGCTTTTGGTCCTACTAGGGCCTTATCCTCAAGTCAGTCCTATGTCAAGGGCATCTGACACAGACACCTACAAAGAAACTCAAATGGTGACATCTTAATAGTACTTTGATAGCTATTGTTTTACACAAACTCTACCAGTGGCAAGAACTCTTCCCAGCGTTTATGTTGGTCCATTACATACATACGCAACATATCTTTCAAAATTTTCTTTTTTTCTTTTTGTCTGCCTATCTATCTTAGGGTGATATGTTGTACTAAATTTTAGTTGTGTTCCCAAATCCTCTTGGAAACTGGTCCAAAAATATCCTCTAAACACCAATCCTCGATCGGATATTATCCTTCTTGGAACACCATGTAACCTTATAATATCATTGAAAAAGACTCTGGCTATGTATGGCACCTGATACATCGTACGTATATGAATAAAATGTGCACTCTTTATCAAAGTGTCAACTACCACGAAAATCAAGTCATGTCTCCTTGTCATCAATGGCAATCCAACTATAAATTCCATCTAAATGGCCTCCCATTTCGATTCTGGAATAATGTGTGGTTGTAGTAATCCTTCCAGATGTCTGTGTTCAACTTTCACTTGCTGACATTATAGACATCTCGCCACGTAGCTAACTATGTCTGCTTTCATCCCTTTCTAGAAGAATAAAGGCTTTAGGTCTACCCTCATCTTCGTGACTCTCGGATGAGCCATGTGCACTACACGATGTGCTTCACTTAAGATCAGGCTTCTTAATTCATCATTAGGAAGTACGTAAATCCTGTTGTTATACCTCATCAATCTTTCATTGTCCAATGTATAACCTTCAAAATGTGGTACCCTCATGGTGTCTTGTCTGATATTGTCCTTAACCTCTGTGTACCATTCATCATCAATTTGTATAGCTAGAATATTTTCTCGAAGATTCGTCTGAAGAGGTATTATTGAGAATAAGTGTGGTCTCTGACCCAACGTATCAGCCACTCTGTTTACCGTACCTTTTATGTAAGAAATTTTGAAGTCGTATTCGCTAAGTAGTTCTGACCAACACCTTTGTCGTGCGTTCAGGTCACTTTGCATAAATATGTGCTGCAATACACAATGATCTATMTTTAATTCAAATTTTCATCCAATCAGATAGTGTCTCCATACTCTCAAGGCATATACAATTTCCAATAACTTAAAATCATGTGTTGCGTAGTTTTCCTCATGCTTTCTTAATTTCCTTGAGATGTAAGCGATCACTCGGTCGTCTTACATCAATACTCCTCATAAACCTTCCTTGGATGTGTCTATGCATACCAAGAATTCATTGTCCATATTGGGTACTTTTAGTATCGGCGATGTCGTCAATACCCCTTGATCGTTTGAAATGCTTCCGCGCATTTCTCGGTCCTTAAAAAATTCTTGTTTTTCTTCTGCAATCCTGTGATCGGATTTGCTATCTTCGAAAAACCTTCAACAAATTGTCGGTAATACCCGGCTAAACCCATAAAGTTGTGTACTTCTTATATGTTTATCAGTGTAGGCCATTCCATAATAGCCTTTACCTTCGTCGGATCCACAATGATACCTTCACCAAATATAACGTTTCCCTAAGTAATGAATCTTCGATTGGTAAAAAGAGCATTTCGACAGTTTCCCGTATAATTTGTTTTCTCGCAAACATTATAGTACTAAGCGCAGATGTTCATCATGTTCTTTCATCGTCTGAGAATATATCAGTATGTCATCAATTAATACTTGAACAAACTTATCCAAGTATTCATGGAACACCCCATTCATCAAACTCGTGAATACCCCCGGGGAGTTTGTCAGTCCAAACGGTAAAACGATAAACTTGAGTGCATGAACCTTGTCTTGAATGCGGTCTTAGGAATATCTTCCTCTTTAATTCGTAACTAGTGATATCTTGATCTCAATTCAATCTTTGAAAACACCATCGCACCTTTTATTTTATCAAACAAATTGTCTATTCTTGGCAAAGGATACTAGCTCTTGATTGTCGCCTTGTTCAATTGACGGTAGTCAATATAGAGTCTCCACGACCCATCCTTATTTCTTATGAAAATAACCGACGTACCCCACGGTGACACACTTAGACGTATAAGTCCCAAGTCCAACAATTCCTTCAATTTCATTTTCAACTCCTGTAACTCCGACATTGACATCTGATAAGGAGCTCTTGTTATCGGTTCAGTTCCAGGTTTCAAGACGATTGTAAACTCCAACTCTCTTTCTGACGGCAAACTGGGTAACTCTTTTGGAAACACGTCTGCAAACTCTCATACTACTGGAAGGTTTTCTAATACTTCTTCCTCTCCCTTTTCGTTTAGTGCTAAGATTGTGCATAACTTACATCCCTTGCACATGCTCTTTTGAAGATGTAGGGAAGAAATAAACCTCAAGGACACTCCCTGGTTCCTTCCTACGATCACCCTTTTCTTTCCCAAATCATCGGTCAAACTTAATCGTTTTGTCTTACAATTTAGTATCATATCATGCGATTCCAACCAGTCCATATCGATCACTATGTCATATGATCCTAAGATCGTGACATATAGGTTGGCCTTTTTTNCAACATAACTTTATTGATAACCCATGTGATACATTTTCCCTCTAGAGCATTTTCTTTATAGGAGTTTCCTTAATGACACATCCCACTTGCACAAATAGTTCACTTTTTAATTAAATAAATTAGAATTATTTCTCTCTTACACTTGTCACCCTCTCCCCAATTTGCACAAGTAATTCAACATTTTATTTAATTAAAGTCAATTTCCTTCACCCTTCCTAAAATAGCTTCTTAAATCACTCCTAGTTGTCTCTTTTTTTCCCCATATTCCCATTTAATGATTGACACCTTACTAAATCTGAGTTGAGTTAAAATAAGATTCTTCTCCTAGTTAAACTAGTGGTAGCTACACTCTAGATTCATTTCTATGCATACCCGATTTTCTATCTTTATTTTTTTCTTATTTGAAAAAACCTCTTTTTAAATTTTCTTGAACACATGCACCTTATATCAATCTTTAAATATATTTCACCTTTTCTTAATTCTTAACTTGATTTACTTCATCCCCTTTTTATTTAATTTATAATTTAGTTTTAGTCTTCTTACCAAACTTAGACTTAGGCTTAATTTTTGAATAGGCTTAGACTTTCATTCGAGGATTTACAATTAATAACTTCAATCCTTAATTAATTAATTAAATCTGGAAATGCTTAAAGATTTTACAAGGTTTAATTATTCGCTCAAGGTTTTCTAGGCCACCTAGTTTCATTGACTCAAGTGTTACTTACATGATGTGCCCTTCAAGACGCACTCTATGCTCCAAGGGTGCCACTCGCCTTTGACTGGTTTTGGTAGTTGTCCAACCCTTGGAGTCAACACTCCATTCGGGCAACCTTGTGAGAGACTAATGGATTTTAAGAAATAAGTACCCCACCTTATTGTGCGCCCTTTAGAAATCTTTGTGAGCGACTATGAAATCTTTATGAGTGATTGTCTCAGTCTGCCCTCACGACATCGTGAACCTATCGAACTAGGTAATCGTTAACCTACAATTTGAGCCATGATGGGAGTGCTAGTAGAATGTGACAGGGGCGTTGCCATGCATATCCCTCAATATATAGTTTTTGTGCATGGCCCCTTTACTCCTTATCTGAGTCATACTAGCAAGCATTCGTCAGCCTACATCCATCAACAAAACACTATTAATGATCCATATATAAAATCATGCAATAATCGATCATATGTCACATATGCATAAATAAAATACTCAAACCAAGACAATCCACTCCCTAACTCAATCTGAAGTCCAAGGAGATCCATTAATGCCATAATCATCCACAATCTGTCAAGTGTCCTGCACACTCAGGGAAAAATCATCAATAGCATCTGTCAATACATATATATCAAATAACATTAATCACAACCATCAACATCATCATAAGGATCCATAATTGAAACAAATAATCATGTACTATAACCGGATCACTTGCACGCAAGTGTCCTCAAATAATAAGTCAATAAAAGGTGTTCGCTAGAGTGAGATATTACATACACCCCCTCTTGTTTTAAAATTCATCCCAAAGTTGTACAGTGTATAAATATGCAGTAAATAAAGTATATGACAAGATCTATATGTCTAATCTATCAAACAAGTAAGGAAATTGTTGACGCATATCATATGCATCCTCCCAGGTAGTCGAGTGTGGACTATAATTGTCCCATTGGACCTTGACCTAATTGATTGTTCGACGTTGTAGCTGTCGAATGTGATGGTCCAGGATGTGGATTGGCTCCGCCGTGAGTGCACCCTCGTCTGACACCTGCAAGGAACTCATGTCAATCACATGTGTAGGATCACTAACATAATGTCTCAAAATTAATACATGAAAAACATCGTGCATATGCCTCAAACAATCAAGAAAGGCTAGTCGATAGGCCACGAGTCCTTTATTTTCCACTACCTCGAAAGTCCCCACAAACCTAGGAGAGAGTTTAGGACCTCTTCCGAACTTGATCGAACTCTTGTGCCTTTTCACTCACAATAAAACTCGGTCACCAACTTCATAATTGCGATCAACATGATGCGCATCAGCATAACTCTTATGTCAATATTACGCTTTTTTAATCATTTTTCTTATCGACTGCATTTGTTCTTCCATTTCTTAGATCGCTTTTGGTCCTACTAGGGCCTTATCCTCAAGTCAGTCCTATGTCAAGGGCATCTGACACAGACACCTACAAAGAAACTCAAATGGTGACATCTTAATAGTACTTTGATAGCTATTGTTTTACACAAACTCTACCAGTGGCAAGAACTCTTCCCAGCGTTTATGTTGGTCCATTACATACATACGCAACATATCTTTCAAAATTTTCTTTTTTTCTTTTTGTCTGCCTATCTATCTTAGGGTGATATGTTGTACTAAATTTTAGTTGTGTTCCCAAATCCTCTTGGAAACTGGTCCAAAAATATCCTCTAAACACCAATCCTCGATCGGATATTATCCTTCTTGGAACACCATGTAACCTTATAATATCATTGAAAAAGACTCTGGCTATGTATGGCACCTGATACATCGTACGTATATGAATAAAATGTGCACTCTTTATCAAAGTGTCAACTACCACGAAAATCAAGTCATGTCTCCTTGTCATCAATGGCAATCCAACTATAAATTCCATCTAAATGGCCTCCCATTTCGATTCTGGAATAATGTGTGGTTGTAGTAATCCTTCCAGATGTCTGTGTTCAACTTTCACTTGCTGACATTATAGACATCTCGCCACGTAGCTAACTATGTCTGCTTTCATCCCTTTCTAGAAGAATAAAGGCTTTAGGTCTACCCTCATCTTCGTGACTCCCGGATGAGCCATGTGCACTACACGATGTGCTTCACTTAAGATCAGGCTTCTTAATTCATCATTAGGAGGTACGTAAATCCTGTTGTTATACCTCATCAATCTGTCATTGTCCAATGTATAACCTTCAAAATGTGGTACCCTCATGGTGTCTTGTCTGATATTGTCCTTAACCTCTGTGTACCATTCATCATCAATTTGTATAGCTAGAATATTTTCACGAAGATTCGTCTGAAGAGGTATTATTGAGAATAAGTGTGGTCTCTGACCCAACGTATCAGCCACTCTGTTTACCATACCTTTTATGTAAGAAATTTTGAAGTCGTATTCGCTAAGTAGTTCTGACCAACACCTTTGTCGTGCGTTCAGGTCACTTTGCATAAATATGTGCTGCAATACACAATGATCTATCTTTAATTCAAATTTTCATCCAATCAGATAGTGTCTCCATACTCTCAAGGCATATACAATTTCCAATAACTTAAAATCATGTGTTGCGTAGTTTTCCTCATGCTTTCTTAATTTCCTTGAGATGTAAGCGATCACTCGGTCGTCTTACATCAATACTCCTCATAAACCTTCCTTGGATGTGTCTATGCATACCAAGAATTCATTGTCCATATTGGGTACTTTTAGTATCGGCGATGTCGTCAATACCCCTTGATCGTTTGAAATGCTTCCGCGCATTTCTCGGTCCTTAAAAAATTCTTGTTTTTCTTCTGCAATCCTGTGATCGGATTTGCTATCTTCGAAAAACCTTCAACAAATTGTCGGTAATACCCGGCTAAACCCATAAAGTTGTGTACTTCTTATATGTTTATCAGTGTAGGCCATTCCATAATAGCCTTTACCTTCGTCGGATCCACAATGATACCTTCACCAAATATAACGTTTCCCTAAGTAATGAATCTTCGATTGGTAAAAAGAGCATTTCGACAGTTTCCCGTATAATTTGTTTTCTCGCAAACATTATAGTACTAAGCGCAGATGTTCATCATGTTCTTTCATCGTCTGAGAATATATCAGTATGTCATCAATTAATACTTGAACAAACTTATCCAAGTATTCATGGAACACCCCATTCATCAAACTCGTGAATACCCCCGGGGAGTTTGTCAGTCCAAACGGTAAAACGATAAACTTGAGTGCATGAACCTTGTCTTGAATGCGGTCTTAGGAATATCTTCCTCTTTAATTCGTAACTAGTGATATCTTGATCTCAATTCAATCTTTGAAAACACCATCGCACCTTTTATTTTATCAAACAAATTGTCTATTCTTGGCAAAGGATACTAGCTCTTGATTGTCGCCTTGTTCAATTGACGGTAGTCAATATAGAGTCTCCACGACCCATCCTTATTTCTTATGAAAATAACCGACGTACCCCACGGTGACACACTTAGACGTATAAGTCCCAAGTCCAACAATTCCTTCAATTTCATTTTCAACTCCTGTAACTCCGACATTGACATCTGATAAGGAGCTCTTGTTATCGGTTCAGTTCCAGGTTTCAAGACGATTGTAAACTCCAACTCTCTTTCTGACGGCAAACTGGGTAACTCTTTTGGAAACACGTCTGCAAACTCTCATACTACTGGAAGGTTTTCTAATACTTCTTCCTCTCCCTTTTCGTTTAGTGCTAAGATTGTGCATAACTTACATCCCTTGCACATGCTCTTTTGAAGATGTAGGGAAGAAATAAACCTCAAGGACACTCCCTGGTTCCTTCCTACGATCACCCTTTTCTTTCCCAAATCATCGGTCAAACTTAATCGTTTTGTCTTACAATTTAGTATCATATCATGCGATTCCAACCAGTCCATATCGATCACTATGTCATATGATCCTAAGATCGTGACATATAGGTTGGCCTTTTTTACAAAATATCCCAAGCTAATGCTACATTCCGTAACCTTTACTCCAACCTTTTGTTTGGCACCTAAAGCCATTTCTACGTATCTAAACTTGTCATGCTCGATTGTCTTTACCTTAATTATTTTTAGCGTTGCACTAGAGATAAAGCTCTCGGTAGTACCTAGATCTATCAAAATACCAAGAGTTTGGTCGGCGATTGTACTTAACGTCTCTATCACAGTGGATTGGTGCTCGGTCAGGCAGTTATTCACCATTGCATGAATCCTATGGGCCTTGCCCAAATATCCAACTGTAGTGTGTCATGTTGACCCGGCCGCTCGGGACTTCTTAACCAGATAGTCTCGTTGGCAATGTGCCTCTCCACATGTCCAACATCTGATCTTCGGTCCAGTACTCTTGGTTCCCGAAGTAGAAGTTGTTGTCCTACCAGCCTGAGATCCTGGTCTATTATGTTGAACGGGCCTAAATTGTTGTTGTTGTAGGCAACTTTGTTGTTGATGTGGTAGTCCTCTATAGGGATTCCTCTGTTGAGGAGTCGGTCTTCGTGGTGTCATGAAAGTGGATCTTCTCGATGTATATTGATACCCTTATTTCTGTATGGCTGGTGTCTGATGCTACTGCGCACCTAATGTCATCTGTCGAGTCGGTTTTGCAAGAGTCCTTCCCTGACCCTCGATGGTCAGCTCTTCTTCAACTATGAGGGTTTTTTGGACTACATCGTGCAACGTCTGAGGCATTGGGATCCTCACCTTCACATGAATTTTTAAGTTAAGGCCAAACACAAACTTGTTGACCTTTAGCTTCTTTGTGTTCAAGTGTGGATCATACCTAAGCAGTTCCATGATTTGGGCCTCATACTCGGGCATCGCACGACCACCTTGTCATAAGGCGTTGAACTCATTGAGTTAGCTTTCAATGAATTCCTCTAACAAATAGCTCTCTTGGAACCGCTCCTCGAACAATTCCCATGACACATGTTTAGTTGAGGTAGGAGCGTCTTCCACCATAGAAAAGTGCTCCCCTTCACTTAAAAGACTACCATGCAGACCTTCATGTTAGAGGTGTAGTCATGAAGTGAAAATCACATCGCCATGTTTTCCAACCATGCCTCGGTGGCTGAGTCGTCCGTGGCACCCATGAACTTAGGAAAATTCACCTTCTTGAGTTCTCTCTGAATGCTACAACTGCCAGCTGGAGTGCATTGTGAACCTTCATTGGGTACAGGAACCCTGGCCTCATCTCTATCTAGTCAGTTAATCAAGGCCTCTGACATCCTCTGAAAGGATCTCATCAAACCAACCACATACCCCACAACAACCTGCTCTTGTACAATGAATTTTTCTTCTCCTTAGGGGTTAGACCCCTCTGACGTGGATGCTACTGGAGGCGTCACACCCCCTCCCCTAGCACCACGGTGTCCTCTAACCATGATTACCTGCATGGACAAATTTCAATTTTAATTAGTGATACGTTATTAATCAAGTGTTTTAATACAATGGAAGGCGTAATGATACTAAGTCGCAAGGTTGAACATAGATTTGATACCATATGTAACGACCCCACCGTTACGACAACAAATAGCCATGTGCAAAAGGTAGATTTTTTTTTTCTTTGCATTAGGAAATTAAAATCGACACAACATAATTAATAGCATCACAAGTGACACATCATCATAATTTAATGATGACACAATCAACGCATTAACATAATTAATAGCGACACATCATATATTAATCAATACATAAGAAAATTCATCAAGTTCATTTGAAAGCAACATCATTATCGACCAATCAACATTTATCAAAAGAAACTACCCGCCCAACCTATCCTGCATGGTTACGACCTCCAAGACACATAAACAATGCTCAAGTCCAGGATTCATCCGATTGATTTTGACCACATAAGGTCTTGGGACTTGCCACTGCTCTGAGGAACAAGGAGATATCTAAATCCCACTAATATAATCAAGCTGAGAATCATCTAGATCAATCAATCCATCTTAATTATCAGTTATTCAAGTGCGAAAAAAAATTATATTACAAACATACATCAATTAATGGATGCAATTAGCCATATATGAAGCATTCCATTAAGAGTCCAACTAAAATAACATGTATCAATTAATTGACGCAAATTTTTCCTATGAAACATTCCAACAATAGTCTAGCTACAATTTACATACATCAATTAAAAAGACGCAATTACCACCTATGGAACATTCCAACATAAACCGCAGTTTAAGACTAGATATATCAACTATACTTATCCATTAATTTTCAAGGCGTAATAGAATAATCTACTATACTCAGTCAATTTTTCACGTAAATCTAAGAGTAATCGAGTGAGAAGACAATACATAAAACTAATAAGAACCACAAGAGCATGAGCGCAATTGTAGAATCAGATATAAATCTCTTTCCAATCATCATTATTAATAGTTAAGGTCAAGTTCATTCAAGGTCATACATCACTTATCAAGAGATCGAACACCTGTAACAAGAACAAATCTTATGTAGCTCACTATGTATCTTAATAAAATGATATTATCTTTTTAAGCGATAGCATGAGAATTCATTATTATTTTACGCACCCATTTTAAAAGGACTAAGAAAATCAATGATTAACAATCCAATATCCAATTTTAAAGAGAACCAACCCATGGTTGAAAGTTCATCAGCTATTGAAAGGTGCATGCAATGGTTGAAGGAAAAAATCGTTGGCAGAGCGATAGCTACAGGAAGTTCTTCATAGGGAAAGGCACGTACAACGGTTGAAGGAAACAATCTATGCATCTATGCCAGAACAACAGCTACCAAAAATTCGCCATAGGGAATGGCGCATGCAATGGTTGAAGGAACAAATGCTATAAGGGGAGTTGGACATGAAGGATTCCCATTGATTCTTATCAGATTGGTTATAAAGGTAGCTATCGACATGGAAACTAACAACCGAACTCATATTCTCAAGACTTAAATTTTGTGTACAAAAATCATTCAATCCAGTGACAAGAAATAACGAGTAAAATAATCATTCCACCAAAAAATAAGGGAGTTTAATTTCGTAGGCAGAACCATTTGACATGCATGAAAAATCAGATTTCAATCTTAAGGGTATAAGTGAAACGAACTGGTTGACTAGTATGGTTAAACACTAGGAATAACATTCATCATAAACAACGGATTGTATCAATACTATCATTTAAACACGATTCTCAATGATACTTGCATTAGAGTAATCCAATATTATTATAGCATCTAAGTTTTATTTCGATATTTTGAACATTTCCCCATCAATTTAATACCGAGTTGATACACCAGAATTATCTATGCATCATGGATTTTCTTGAATATAATCATTGGTTCTATATCCACTCGAAAATAAAAATTTGACAGTGTGCTACAAAATTCTGAATATAACAATCATAATTCTGTAACAAATTACATACAAGAATATTCATATGATGTAATTTCTGGAATAATTCCAATGAACATACATGAGCACACTTTTCGATATACCATATCTAATTAACATTCTTAAATTATTGAAACCATAAAATATTGTAGCCGAAGACGAAGAATTCAAAGTTGTTCTTTCACGATGACTCTCCTTCCATCCTCCCACTTTCTAACCATAGAAACTTCACTAGTACCTCCCAGCCAATGCTAGGGGTACTCTTCTTCCCCCTTAGCCCCCCGAGCTGCAAAGGGGCCACGCACACAAAACCATAAATCCTCTATCTCCTAGCTTGCCTCGCTAGGTAGAGCCATCACTCTCTCTCAAGGTGGGTATCCCAACTCTCACAAGTAAAACCAGTCAAAAATAATTCGAAAGCATAACTTTACCGATAACCCGTGTGATACCGTTTCCCTCTAGACCATTTTCTTTATAGGATTTTCCTTAATGACACATCCCCACTTGCACAATTAATTCATTTTTTAATTAAATTAATTAGAATTATTTCCCCCTTACACTTGTCACCCTCTCGCCAAGTTGCACAAGTAATTCCACATTTTATTTAATTAAAGTCAATTTCCATCACCCTTCCTAAAAGCGTTCCTTAAATCACTCCTAGTTGTCTCTTTATTCCCCATATTCTCATTTAATAACTAACACCTTACTGAATCTGAGTTGAGTTAAAATAAGATTATTCTCCTAGTTAAACTAGTGGTAGCTAGACTCTATATTACTTTCTATGCGTACCCTATTCTCTCATCTTGATTTCTTTCTTATTTAAAAAAAAAAACTTTTTAAATTTTCTTGCACACATGCGCCTTATATCAATCTTTAAATATATTTCACCTTTTCTTAATTCTTAACTTGATTTACTTCATCCCATTTTTATTTAATTTATAATTTAGTTTTAGTATTCTTACCAAGCTTAGAATTAGGCTTAATTTTTTAATAGGCTCGGACTTTCATTTGAGGATTTACAATTAATAATTTCAATCCTTAATTAATTAATTAAATCCGGAAATATTTAAAGATTTTACAAGGTTTAATTATTTGCTCAAGGTTTTCTAGGCCACCTAGATTAATTGACTCAAGTGTTACTTATGTGACATTCCCTTCAAGACACACTCTGTGCTCCAAGGGTGTCACTCGCCTTTGACTGGTTTTGGTAGTTTTCCAACCCTTGGAGTCGGCACTCCACTCGGGAGACCTTGTGATAGACTAAGGGATTCTAAGGAATAAGGACCCTGTCTTATTTTGCACCACTTATAAATATTCGTGAGCGACTATCTCATTGTGCCCTCACAACATCGTGGACCTCTCGAACTAGGTAATCGCTAACCTACAATTCAAGCCATCGTGGGAGTGCTAGTAGGATGTAATAGGGATGTTGCCACACCTCTCCCTCAATATCTGGTTTCTGTGCATGGCCCCTTTACTTCTTATCTGAGTCATATTAGCAAGAATTCATCAGCATTCATCCATCAACGAAACACTATCAATGATCCATATATATAATCATGCAATAATCGATCATATGTCACATATTCATAAATAAAATACTCAAACCAAGACAATCCACTCCCTAACTCAATCCAGAGTCCAAGGAGATCCATTGATGTCGTTGTCATCCACGATCTATCAAGTGTCCTGCATACTCAAGGAAAACTCATCAATAACATCTTTCAATACATATATATCAAATAACATTAATCGCAACCATCAACATCATCATAAGGATCTAAAATCAAAACAAATAATCATGTACTATAACCGGATCACTTGCACGCAAGTGTCCTCAAAGAATAAGTCTATAACATGTGCTCGCAAGAGAGGGATGTTACAGTAAAAGACATTAATCATGGTTTTAAAGTGGTTTCCTTGAGATATTATGATAAATCCGACCTTATGCACAAGTTGGAGAAGACACTATCGTCCGAACAAAAAGGATTTGTTGCTATGGTAGCTAATGTTGACAACACCAACATGTTATGGCATCTTTGGGACATACAAACTTTGGTTCTTTACAACATATGAGTTGTGCACATGGTTGATCATATTCCATAGATGAAACCACCTATTGGTGTTAGTGAAGGGTGTGTGTTGGGGAAACACCATCAAGGGTCCTTAGAAAAGGGAAAACTTAGGCAAGCTTATCATCATCTTGAGTTGGCTCATAATGATATGTGTGGGCCTATGGATACACATCCTCTTGGGGGAGCTAAGTACTTTCTCACCTTCATTGATGATTATCCTTTCCTCCTTTTAATATACATTTTTCAATCCAAGGATGATTTCTTCGGGAAATTCAAAGAATTGAAATCATTAGTGGAAAATCAAATCCTAGAAAGGATTGAGTGTATCAACACTCATGATGGTGGAGAATATACTGGTAATTATTTCAAAACATTTCTCATTTCTCATGGCATAGCATTGTTCCCTACACTCCACAAAAAAATGGAAGAATAGATTTATCATGGAGATGGCTCGATGTATGCTTCGCTCCAAGCAAATCAAGCTTAAATTCTAGGGAGAAATGGTTATTTGTCCAACCCTCGTCATTAATGAGACACCTACCTATGCTCCAAGTATGATTTTGTATGAGAAATAGTATGGAAACAACCCTTAGTTTTGTATGGTCTCGTATTCCTAGTGAAAAGAGAAACAAATTGAAAGCCAAAAATCACTACTACATTCTAGTGGGATACAAAAACATTTCCAAGGCATATTGTATATATGATCCTTCTACTCACAANTTTAATTCAAATTTTCATCCAATCAGATAGTGTCTCCATACTCTCAAGGCATATACAATTTCCAATAACTTAAAATCATGTGTTGCGTAGTTTTCCTCATGCTTTCTTAATTTCCTTGAGATGTAAGCGATCACTCGGTCGTCTTACATCAATACTCCTCATAAACCTTCCTTGGATGTGTCTATGCATACCAAGAATTCATTGTCCATATTGGGTACTTTTAGTATCGGCGATGTCGTCAATACCCCTTGATCGTTTGAAATGCTTCCGCGCATTTCTCGGTCCTTAAAAAATTCTTGTTTTTCTTCTGCAATCCTGTGATCGGATTTGCTATCTTCGAAAAACCTTCAACAAATTGTCGGTAATACCCGGCTAAACCCATAAAGTTGTGTACTTCTTATATGTTTATCAGTGTAGGCCATTCCATAATAGCCTTTACCTTCGTCGGATCCACAATGATACCTTCACCAAATATAACGTTTCCCTAAGTAATGAATCTTCGATTGGTAAAAAGAGCATTTCGACAGTTTCCCGTATAATTTGTTTTCTCGCAAACATTATAGTACTAAGCGCAGATGTTCATCATGTTCTTTCATCGTCTGAGAATATATCAGTATGTCATCAATTAATACTTGAACAAACTTATCCAAGTATTCATGGAACACCCCATTCATCAAACTCGTGAATACCCCCGGGGAGTTTGTCAGTCCAAACGGTAAAACGATAAACTTGAGTGCATGAACCTTGTCTTGAATGCGGTCTTAGGAATATCTTCCTCTTTAATTCGTAACTAGTGATATCTTGATCTCAATTCAATCTTTGAAAACACCATCGCACCTTTTATTTTATCAAACAAATTGTCTATTCTTGGCAAAGGATACTAGCTCTTGATTGTCGCCTTGTTCAATTGACGGTAGTCAATATAGAGTCTCCACGACCCATCCTTATTTCTTATGAAAATAACCGACGTACCCCACGGTGACACACTTAGACGTATAAGTCCCAAGTCCAACAATTCCTTCAATTTCATTTTCAACTCCTGTAACTCCGACATTGACATCTGATAAGGAGCTCTTGTTATCGGTTCAGTTCCAGGTTTCAAGACGATTGTAAACTCCAACTCTCTTTCTGACGGCAAACTGGGTAACTCTTTTGGAAACACGTCTGCAAACTCTCATACTACTGGAAGGTTTTCTAATACTTCTTCCTCTCCCTTTTCGTTTAGTGCTAAGATTGTGCATAACTTACATCCCTTGCACATGCTCTTTTGAAGATGTAGGGAAGAAATAAACCTCAAGGACACTCCCTGGTTCCTTCCTACGATCACCCTTTTCTTTCCCAAATCATCGGTCAAACTTAATCGTTTTGTCTTACAATTTAGTATCATATCATGCGATTCCAACCAGTCCATATCGATCACTATGTCATATGATCCTAAGATCGTGACATATAGGTTGGCCTTTTTTTACAAAATATCCCAAGCTAATGCTACATTCCGTAACCTTTACTCCAACCTTTTGTTTGTCACCTAAAGCCATTTCTACGTATCTAAACTTGTCATGCTCGACTGTCTTTACCTTAATTATTTTTATCGTTGCACTAGAGATAAAGCTCTCGGTAGTACCTGGATCTATCAAAATACCAAGAGTTTGGTCAGCGATTGTACCTAACGTCTCTATCACAGTGGATTGGTGCTCGGTCAGGCAGTTATTCACCATTGCATGAATCCTATGGGCCTTGCCCAAATCTCCAACTGTAGTGTGTCATGTTGACCCGGCCGCTCGAGACTTCTTAACCAGATAGTCTCGTTGGCAATGTGCCTCTCCACATGTCCAACATCTAGTCTTCGGTCTAGTACTCTTGGTTCCCGAAGTAGAAGTTGTTGTCCTACCAGCCTGAGATCCTGGTCTATTCTGTTGAACGGGCCTAAATTGTTGTTGTTGTAGGCAACTTTTTTGTTGATGTGGTGGTCCTCTATAGGGATTCCTCTGTTGAGGAGTCAGTCTTCGTGGTGTCATGAACGTGGATCTTCTTGATGTATATTGATACCCTTATTTCTGTATGGCTGGTGTCTAATGCTACTGCGCACCTAATGTCATCTGTCGAGTCGGTTTTGCAAGAGTCCTTCCCTGACCCTCGATGGTCAGCTCTTCTTCAACTATGAGGGTTTTTTGGACTACATCGTGCAACTTCTGAGGCATTGGGATCCTCACCTTCACATGAATTTTTAAGTTAAGGCCAAAAACAAACTTGTTGACCTTTAGCTTCTTTGTGTTCAAGTGTGGATCATACCTAAGCAGTTCCATGAATTGGGCCTCATACTCGAGCATCGTACGACCACCTTGTCATAAGGCGTTGAACTCATTGAGTTAGCTCTCAATGAATTCCTCTAAAAAATAGCTCTCTTGGAACCGCTCCTTGAACAATTCCCATGACACATGTTTAGTTGAGGTAGGAGCGTCTTCCACCATAGAAAAGTGCTCCCCTTCACTTAAAAGACTGTCATGCAGACCTTCATGTTAGAGGTGTAGTCATGAAGTGAAAATCACATCGCCATGTTTTCCAACCATGCCTCGGTGGCTAAGTCGTCCATGGCACCCATGAACTTAGGAAAATTCACCTTCTCGAGTTCTCTCTGAATGCTACAACTGCCAGCTGGAGTGCATTGTGAACCTTCATAGGGTACAGGAACCCTGGCCTCATCTCTATCTAGTCAGTTAATCAAGGCCTCTGACATTCTCTGAAAGGATCTCATCAAACCAACCACATACCCCACAACAACCTGCTCTTGTACAATGAATTTTTCTTCTCCTTAGGGGTTAGACCCCTCTGACGTGGATGCTACTGGAGGCATCACACCCCCTCCCCTAGCACCACGGTGTCCTCTAACCATGATTACCTGCATGGACAAATTTCAATTTTAATTAGTGATACGTTATTAATCAAGTGTTTTAATACAATGGAAGGCGTAATGATACTAAGTCGCAAGGTTGAACATAGATTTGATACCATATGTAACGACCCCACCGTTACGACAACAAATAGCCATGTGCAAAAGGTAGATTTTTTTTTTCTTTGCATTAGGAAATTAAAATCGACACAACATAATTAATAGCATCACAAGTGACACATCATCATAATTTAATGATGACACAATCAACGCATTAACATAATTAATAGCGACACATCATATATTAATCAATACATAAGAAAATTCATCAAGTTCATTTGAAAGCAACATCATTATCGACCAATCAACATTTATCAAAAGAAACTACCCGCCCAACCTATCCTGCATGGTTACGACCTCCAAGACACATAAACAATGCTCAAGTCCAGGATTCATCCGATTGATTTTGACCACATAAGGTCTTGGGACTTGCCACTGCTCTGAGGAACAAGGAGATATCTAAATCCCACTAATATAATCAAGCTGAGAATCATCTAGATCAATCAATCCATCTTAATTATCAGTTATTCAAGTGCGAAAAAAAATTATATTACAAACATACATCAATTAATGGATGCAATTAGCCATATATGAAGCATTCCATTAAGAGTCCAACTAAAATAACATGTATCAATTAATTGACGCAAATTTTTCCTATGAAACATTCCAACAATAGTCTAGCTACAATTTACATACATCAATTAAAAAGACGCAATTACCACCTATGGAACATTCCAACATAAACCGCAGTTTAAGACTAGATATATCAACTATACTTATCCATTAATTTTCAAGGCGTAATAGAATAATCTACTATACTCAGTCAATTTTTCACGTAAATCTAAGAGTAATCGAGTGAGAAGACAATACATAAAACTAATAAGAACCACAAGAGCATGAGCGCAATTGTAGAATCAGATATAAATCTCTTTCCAATCATCATTATTAATAGTTAAGGTCAAGTTCATTCAAGGTCATACATCACTTATCAAGAGATCGAACACCTGTAACAAGAACAAATCTTATGTAGCTCACTATGTATCTTAATAAAATGATATTATCTTTTTAAGCGATAGCATGAGAATTCATTATTATTTTACGCACCCATTTTAAAAGGACTAAGAAAATCAATGATTAACAATCCAATATCCAATTTTAAAGAGAACCAACCCATGGTTGAAAGTTCATCAGCTATTGAAAGGTGCATGCAATGGTTGAAGGAAAAAATCGTTGGCAGAGCGATAGCTACAGGAAGTTCTTCATAGGGAAAGGCACGTACAACGGTTGAAGGAAACAATCTATGCATCTATGCCAGAACAACAGCTACCAAAAATTCGCCATAGGGAATGGCGCATGCAATGGTTGAAGGAACAAATGCTATAAGGGGAGTTGGACATGAAGGATTCCCATTGATTCTTATCAGATTGGTTATAAAGGTAGCTATCGACATGGAAACTAACAACCGAACTCATATTCTCAAGACTTAAATTTTGTGTACAAAAATCATTCAATCCAGTGACAAGAAATAACGAGTAAAATAATCATTCCACCAAAAAATAAGGGAGTTTAATTTCGTAGGCAGAACCATTTGACATGCATGAAAAATCAGATTTCAATCTTAAGGGTATAAGTGAAACGAACTGGTTGACTAGTATGGTTAAACACTAGGAATAACATTCATCATAAACAACGGATTGTATCAATACTATCATTTAAACACGATTCTCAATGATACTTGCATTAGAGTAATCCAATATTATTATAGCATCTAAGTTTTATTTCGATATTTTGAACATTTCCCCATCAATTTAATACCGAGTTGATACACCAGAATTATCTATGCATCATGGATTTTCTTGAATATAATCATTGGTTCTATATCCACTCGAAAATAAAAATTTGACAGTGTGCTACAAAATTCTGAATATAACAATCATAATTCTGTAACAAATTACATACAAGAATATTCATATGATGTAATTTCTGGAATAATTCCAATGAACATACATGAGCACACTTTTCGATATACCATATCTAATTAACATTCTTAAATTATTGAAACCATAAAATATTGTAGCCGAAGACGAAGAATTCAAAGTTGTTCTTTCACGATGACTCTCCTTCCATCCTCCCACTTTCTAACCATAGAAACTTCACTAGTACCTCCCAGCCAATGCTAGGGGTACTCTTCTTCCCCCTTAGCCCCCCGAGCTGCAAAGGGGCCACGCACACAAAACCATAAATCCTCTATCTCCTAGCTTGCCTCGCTAGGTAGAGCCATCACTCTCTCTCAAGGTGGGTATCCCAACTCTCACAAGTAAAACCAGTCAAAAATAATTCGAAAGCATAACTTTACCGATAACCCGTGTGATACCGTTTCCCTCTAGACCATTTTCTTTATAGGATTTTCCTTAATGACACATCCCCACTTGCACAATTAATTCATTTTTTAATTAAATTAATTAGAATTATTTCCCCCTTACACTTGTCACCCTCTCGCCAAGTTGCACAAGTAATTCCACATTTTATTTAATTAAAGTCAATTTCCATCACCCTTCCTAAAAGCGTTCCTTAAATCACTCCTAGTTGTCTCTTTATTCCCCATATTCTCATTTAATAACTAACACCTTACTGAATCTGAGTTGAGTTAAAATAAGATTATTCTCCTAGTTAAACTAGTGGTAGCTAGACTCTATATTACTTTCTATGCGTACCCTATTCTCTCATCTTGATTTCTTTCTTATTTAAAAAAAAAAACTTTTTAAATTTTCTTGCACACATGCGCCTTATATCAATCTTTAAATATATTTCACCTTTTCTTAATTCTTAACTTGATTTACTTCATCCCATTTTTATTTAATTTATAATTTAGTTTTAGTATTCTTACCAAGCTTAGAATTAGGCTTAATTTTTTAATAGGCTCGGACTTTCATTTGAGGATTTACAATTAATAATTTCAATCCTTAATTAATTAATTAAATCCGGAAATATTTAAAGATTTTACAAGGTTTAATTATTTGCTCAAGGTTTTCTAGGCCACCTAGATTAATTGACTCAAGTGTTACTTATGTGACATTCCCTTCAAGACACACTCTGTGCTCCAAGGGTGTCACTCGCCTTTGACTGGTTTTGGTAGTTTTCCAACCCTTGGAGTCGGCACTCCACTCGGGAGACCTTGTGATAGACTAAGGGATTCTAAGGAATAAGGACCCTGTCTTATTTTGCACCACTTATAAATATTCGTGAGCGACTATCTCATTGTGCCCTCACAACATCGTGGACCTCTCGAACTAGGTAATCGCTAACCTACAATTCAAGCCATCGTGGGAGTGCTAGTAGGATGTAATAGGGATGTTGCCACACCTCTCCCTCAATATCTGGTTTCTGTGCATGGCCCCTTTACTTCTTATCTGAGTCATATTAGCAAGAATTCATCAGCATTCATCCATCAACGAAACACTATCAATGATCCATATATATAATCATGCAATAATCGATCATATGTCACATATTCATAAATAAAATACTCAAACCAAGACAATCCACTCCCTAACTCAATCCAGAGTCCAAGGAGATCCATTGATGTCGTTGTCATCCACGATCTATCAAGTGTCCTGCATACTCAAGGAAAACTCATCAATAACATCTTTCAATACATATATATCAAATAACATTAATCGCAACCATCAACATCATCATAAGGATCTAAAATCAAAACAAATAATCATGTACTATAACCGGATCACTTGCACGCAAGTGTCCTCAAAGAATAAGTCTATAACATGTGCTCGCAAGAGAGGGATGTTACAGTAAAAGACATTAATCATGGTTTTAAAGTGGTTTCCTTGAGATATTATGATAAATCCGACCTTATGCACAAGTTGGAGAAGACACTATCGTCCGAACAAAAAGGATTTGTTGCTATGGTAGCTAATGTTGACAACACCAACATGTTATGGCATCTTTGGGACATACAAACTTTGGTTCTTTACAACATATGAGTTGTGCACATGGTTGATCATATTCCATAGATGAAACCACCTATTGGTGTTAGTGAAGGGTGTGTGTTGGGGAAACACCATCAAGGGTCCTTAGAAAAGGGAAAACTTAGGCAAGCTTATCATCATCTTGAGTTGGCTCATAATGATATGTGTGGGCCTATGGATACACATCCTCTTGGGGGAGCTAAGTACTTTCTCACCTTCATTGATGATTATCCTTTCCTCCTTTTAATATACATTTTTCAATCCAAGGATGATTTCTTCGGGAAATTCAAAGAATTGAAATCATTAGTGGAAAATCAAATCCTAGAAAGGATTGAGTGTATCAACACTCATGATGGTGGAGAATATACTGGTAATTATTTCAAAACATTTCTCATTTCTCATGGCATAGCATTGTTCCCTACACTCCACAAAAAAATGGAAGAATAGATTTATCATGGAGATGGCTCGATGTATGCTTCGCTCCAAGCAAATCAAGCTTAAATTCTAGGGAGAAATGGTTATTTGTCCAACCCTCGTCATTAATGAGACACCTACCTATGCTCCAAGTATGATTTTGTATGAGAAATAGTATGGAAACAACCCTTAGTTTTGTATGGTCTCGTATTCCTAGTGAAAAGAGAAACAAATTGAAAGCCAAAAATCACTACTACATTCTAGTGGGATACAAAAACATTTCCAAGGCATATTGTATATATGATCCTTCTACTCACAAGGTCATTGAACATAGAGATGCTATATTTTATAAAGCTCCTACTCACGGCCCACCGAGATCTTTCCACTCCTTACAAATGATTCCCAACATGTTTTAGTAGATATTTCTCCTCCATGTTATGATGTTGGTCCTCCTCTCAAACCTATGAGTGTTTCCTCAAGTTCTCTTCCTATAGTGAATATGAAAATCAAAGATGATGACAAGGAACTTATTTATGACTCGTGCAATTATAATCCTATTGAAGTCTCTTATTATATACTTAATTCTCCTTTCAACACTCCTCTTCTTGAAATTGAGTAATTCGATGAAGAAGACTTCTTGATCGATCCATTTGATCTAGTGCCTCTTTAACCAGTAGGTGAAGGACATAGGCCATATCCATATTGTTGACTCATACTTTGTTCACCTATTCAAATAGTTTGCAAAGAGTTGCAAAACTTATAATTCTTTAAAATACTTAATAATATAACTATAATAGATGAGGTCCCCTAGAAAAGAGAATTGAAATTGTATGGCTTGCATATGCTCTGCATTATGATATAGTATCAACCTATCATAGTTTTTGTGTGGGATATCTCTTTACATCAAAAAGTTTGCCTCAAAGTACATTTAATTTCATCCACAATAACATGCTTGAGTAAACATGTTTCTCATGGAACAAAGTTGACATTTGGTATGATGATGTATTTCAGTTTTTTTATGCCTCACATCTCAATGGTTTTAAGGATCACGTGGAAAGATTCAAGCATACAACATTCAATGGCACAACACACTGACTATAAAGGCATATATGGTGGCATGTTTTATTTACAATATGTTTTGAAACTTTGCATGGCATTAACATTTTGAAAGGTTGTATAAAGTTTCACTTTACATTGGCAATCATGGTTATACTATTGGCTTGACATTGGAATTATGTTTCAAACAAGGCATACTTAACATATATGTTATGAGGTTAAATTCCCTTAACACTCGCATAAATATGGTATGGTTTTGGTTCGAAACATTAGTGGTATTTCATATTCCATAGCACTCACATTATAGTGTATTAAGTGTGCATTATCTCATGCACTGTGATATGAATTGTTGATTTAATGTGGAGAGTTAAAGTTACATAAGGCACATATAATATGAAGATTTAAATTATATGGGATATCAACGTATTTGTATTATGATATAGCCATACATTAAATTGGAAATGACTATTCATTTGTCACCAAACCCGCACCTTATCACCTTGAAGTTTGTTAGGGTTTCCATCATTCCTCATTTGGTTTTTGACTATGGAGAGAGTAGCATATTGTTGCATTGTGTTCCAAAAGATACTTTGTTCGTTGTTGCAACTATGAAGCCCTTGCAACCACCTAAACTTGGAATTATATAAATATTGGTTTTCTTCTTGCTAAGGTATGTACTCACACAGAATTGGAAGGTACTTCTATTGCAAATTTGTTGCTAAATGAATTAGTATGGTTCTGTCATATCGTTGCAAGCATAAATCTCTTATTTCCCTTTATTTTCCATCTATGTGAAAAGAAAGCTATGGTGAAATAATAGAACAATCGTTCGAACAACTGGTTAAAAGGATGTATGGTTGGTTGATATTGTTTATGTTGTCAAGAATTGTGTTGGATTTATTTTCACTATCATCATTACATTTTTATCACTTTCCATTTTTTCTTTTGTGTCCTGGGAAAGGTTTGACCACAGAATTGAGATGATAACAAGTGTAAAAGAATCTTCGGTTAAACCCATAACAATGACTACCCCTTTACAAAGAAATGCAACCTAGGTTCAGTTTTGATTTGTTCTAAAGGCGTAAAACTTTGGTTATGCTTATAAAAAGACTATGTCCCAACTCACCATTAGTGTTCTCATACTTGATATTATTTTCCTCTATTGAAATAAACTCGACTTGAGTTTATATGAAATTTATCGCGAATGTGATATACATTGTGACATCGCCATTGTAATACTCCTCCCATTTTTCTTGAATGGATGACATGATAGATATATGGTTTGGGTTTTCCCACTCTCATACTCCATTCATTGTATAATAGCTCATACTTTGTTCATTATATTTAAAAACCCACAATTTGGTAAACGTGAGTCATCACATAAGTTTTGAAGATATTTACCTAGGGTATTGGTAAATGTTATGGAGTTATAATGCATAAAAATTGTAGATTGTAAGCATAATGGATGTTATAAGGAATGACATGGAAGTTTTATTGAATATTCCCAATCCCAGTCACTACAATTGTTCCATGTTGTTGGTTAATATGTGTATATGTGTATCAAGTGCATTTTTGGAAATATGTGCAAATTTTAAAAAAGGCACATAGTGGAGATAAATGGTTGAGTTTGAATCCTAAATTGTTTCCACATGAAGCTATGTACATTATCCCTTCATTATTTATCACTTATCATAAGCATATTCCCTCTATCATTAAACAATCCAAAGGTTTATTAAAGTACATAGTTTTTTTCATTAATCCTTGTTCATATTTAAGAAAAGATATATTTAGTTGTTTAAAGAGGCATACATAGGATTAAAGTTTCGGATTGGCTAAAGAAACTAGAAGATAAAATTATTGGTGATGAATGAGTTTTGGTTTTCTTTCCCCTCTTATACATTATTCCCTTTTCATTTATCCCCCACATACTTGATCTTCCATGTTCTAGACGAAGCCTTACTAAGTCATATTTAACCAATATTGCAATGAATGTTTATTTTGCTCTGTGTCGTATCATGCTCAAAGAATTACTATTAACTGATTGAAATGGAAATGGAAAAAAAAATATGAGCTTCTTTAGCAGGGGAAGCAGAGGGAGTAACATGGGTGACAGAGGAGGAAGAGGAAGAAGGCCTAGCATGTTTTGGCAGCAAGGGAGACACAAGAGGATAAGATTCTCTATCCATTTTGATGCAGATTCAGATGAATTCAAACAACTAGTGCAAACTGGTTACCTAAACCTCGTTGGACAAACTCCTTTTCCTCAACCCCTAGCTCTTCCAAGTGTACCTTTGCAGCCTCACCCCAGTGTTATGGACATTCCCAAGCCTCCTATTCATCCTGCAAACAATGTTTGGGATAGTAATATGGTGAATCCTCCTTCTGATATAGCAAGTGGTCTATCAGTCCTAGAGATCCCCCTTTACCTCATCACATGGTGCCTTTTGTTACATCAGCTTCTTCCATAGCCCACTCTCCTCCCAGAGAACATAGAGTACCCTCTTGAAATTCAAATTGATAAAGGGAAGAGGCTTATTGTTACCCCTATCATTGATACATCCCAATCATCCTCTGCACACTCAAAGAAAAAGTCAACAAAGGTAGGAAAGAAATAGAAAGTTATTTTAAGAAGAAGTACCCCCGTCTCTTATAACTTATGGCATGACAGTTTTTATTTTGAGACATATGATACTTTATTTTGAACAGTCAATAGAAATATGATATTTGTTTTTGAAAACTTAAAAATAACATATTATTTTGATATATGGGAGATACAAGTGTTTGATGACATGGAATTATTTTGATGAATGTCTTTTCTTGATTTATTTTTATGTTGTTGCATATGTATACATTCAAGTTATTTTGGGAGCTACAAGGGAAATTATGTAAAAAAAGATGCGTGGATCTAGTGGGACCCCGCCTATTATTAGTTAAAATATAAAAACATATTTGTGACCCTTATCTTAAACTAAGATGTATTTTCTTAAATGAAAAGTTAATTAAATTTAAAAACAAAAGTGGTTGAACTACCTAACTACTTCAAAGAAGATATAGAAATAAGGAAGGAGTTCAACAAGGAGAAGGAAGATTATTGATAAGGTATGCCTAATTTTTGAATGAGATATTCATCTTTTCATTCCATTGTGAGATTTCATAAGAGATCAATTGTCTTGTTGACAACAGGTTTGTTTTGAAGGTGTCAAAGAAAATACTAGGAGGC
>JZKD02S2136374.1:0-15158 GCA_000966675.3 Picea glauca
GATGTAAAAAGTTTAAAGGTAATTGTACTTCCCAAAGATATTGACACAATTTCAGGAATAATAATCCTGGCAGAGAACTTCTAGAATAACTGTCTTATAAACAAATCATCTGAGCTAAAACTTAGTATTGAATATGTTTGAACTATTTCAAAATGCCATCAATAATAAATCCGATGATGAAAATTCCCTTCCATAATGGATTATGAGTCAGAAATAACTCGATCAAAAAAGAAAACAAAAAAATCATCAATAAAATAATCAATAGAAAATAAATATATAAACATCTAGGGATATTTACAGGGGGGTGTCAGTGTTTCATGGAAACCTACACAAGAGATCTAGCTAAAGCATACAAAAACAAATCTTATCAAGAAAAGAAAGAGAGATACACAATGAAGAATGAGAATCAATGCATATTACGATCTTATCAATGAGTGAGTGATCTTCACTCATATTGTTGCACCCCTTTCGTCACCTAATTGAGAAAAATAAAGACGCTTACAAGTCCATTTGGGTTAGCTAGACAAGACAATAGTGAATGAAAGAGTTAGAAACATCAAGCATAAGAAATAAACAAAGAACTAATGCTAATAGCAATAAAATAAAATAAACTAGAGTGCATAATGGAAATAGAACAAAAATTAAACAACATGCATGCCACCAATGGATAAGTTGTATTAGTGGGAAAACACCAAAGAGAAAGGGAGACTTATGGGTCCCCTATTCCTCCAAGGGAGGGCTCTTGAACCCCCAATTATTGAGATCTTCTTACAAGTAACGAACTAAAAGGAAATGGTGAAGAAATCCAAAGCCCATCCACTCAACATGTGATGTGAATGGCTAAATGAAATGGTGCTTATATGATCTTGATGAGAAAACATGATTCTCCAAGAGAATATAGGCAACATAACCATACAAATGAATTCCTTGAAAATATAGTGCACCCATGGACTCTTTTTGTAGCAAAGCTTTGAGGCATTATTCAACTAGTCTTTAGTGTGAACAAGAGACTCTTTAGGACACCCTTATGTCTTTGACCAAGCCCCCACTCGGATTTAGCTTGAATTTGGGTGTCAAATCAAATTGGGAGATGAACCGAAAGTGCGTGGAAGGCCAACCAAAATCATAAATGTGTCGTTCTGAGGTGTGCGTGGATTTTTTCATCCACAGTCGTGCATCAGGTGCATATGTGCTTTTCTAGCATTATTCATCTGTCGCACGTGCGTGCGTTTCCTTTGTATCCTTAGCGCATGCTAATTTTTTAACCAGTTGCATAGTTTTGTGCCCTTTGGAAATGAATTTTCTGGGCCATGGATGAACTAATGGGTGTTTGAAGATGTTGGATTCCTGTAACCATTTGCAGACAAAATTCAAGTGATAACATATGCCCCCTGATGTGTGAGGTTAGGAGAATACATATAGTCAAAATACATCAATGTTTCTTCTACTGAGAGTACCATTGTAAGAAAGAGTGTTGAGGGGAATTTCAAGAGTGACCCATTGGAGGGAGAGGGGAATTGATAGGACCCAAACCATTCGCAAGGTGTGAAAAAAACAACAACTGTGTACAAATGAGGCGGGCATGCCCCATGCTTGTGTCATGTACTAAAAAATTTGTAGTACAATAATTGAAGTTGTGTGTTGGTGTAGATGACTGTGGCGCCCTCGGGGGCATGTTGATAATAGCAGAGGACAATTTTGATGGTGAAAAAAATATGAAAAGAGGTGAGGACACCTATGTTATCACACTAAATTGCCTTGGGCATTTTAGTTTGTTTTCAATCTTTTTTCAAGCCTTAGATTTTAATTTTTCTTTTAAAGTCTCATCCCTTTAAATTTTTTGTTTGGCAGGACCCCTTAAATGATTAAATGTTTTGCGTCTTAGCTCTAATTTGATCCTCAAATTGATTTTTGATCCTTGAACCATTTCTAGCTCATGTTTTATTTGGGTCCCCTTCATGACTTGTCCCTAGGTCGATCCCTCCCATCACTAAAATGATGTGACACACCTTCCTCCTCACTCATGACCTCATAGGCATACCTCAACATCCTCTCTTACCTATATAATCACGTTTTGTAGTGGATGCGCTGCCTACTCATCAGGCAGTTCCGTAGCACCTATCACGTTCATCACACTTCCACCTCAAGCCATGATTGCCACAACTGATGTCATGTCCCTTGTTTTCAGTGCCAGAAGTTGGTTAAAGATGCCTTCAAATATCTTGCATTTATGAGCCTTGGTAACGGTTTCTAATTTTGAAAATCTCAACAGTGTTGCACTACGCAAATTAGTAAGTTCTGATCAGGCGACCGCATGTCAACCAAATCCTATGTTGAGAAGGATTCTAGGGTTGAGGTTTTCTCAAAGTTCATCCTAATATTGTGTTGAAGATCTCAATAGGTGTCGATTTCACAGGTATCCCATGTTACCTCCTCCGCGTATTAATTTTCACAGGAAATGTGTGCTCGGATTTTTGTTTTTCTAAGCTATAATTTCATGGTAACCTTGGTTTTATCCTCTTCGGACCTGTAAATTTCTTTGCATGTATCTATGGTTTGATCATTGTTGTTTTCTTTAACCATTGAAGTCGCAAGCCTATAAATAGCCTATCCTCTGTGTATGCATTGCGGTACCCAGAGGTGTTTCTTAGAACATCTTTGTTTTCCCTRCTTCCTTTCACCTTGGGGTTTAGCATTTTCACTCAATTGCAAAGGGMGAAATTCARAATACCTCCTCACGGTTTACACTCCAGAATACCTATAMAATCTTAAGGGTTTAATTCCTAAAATCGAGCTTGACCCACTAGCATCAGTCTATCCAAAAGGGTCAGCCTTATATTTGAATCCTGATTCAAAKCCTTCCTGGTCATTACCATCCCTTAATCTTCTTAAAATCCCTCATTTTGAGCCATGGGAACTCCTCAATCAAGGAAGACACACAAAGGTGGCAAGGTGGTCATAACAAAACTGGTGGACATGCATATTTTTTATATAGAACGCACAACAAGAGAGGCCTTTCAAAGAGTAGGGTGCCTCTTTTTCAATCAGAACATGCAGAGAGGCCATCCAGAGGTAGCAAGATAGTTTGCACTACAGTTTGATGGCAAGAAAACCAAGGTTGGTGATTTGGAGTTTGAGGTCACTGAAGCCTTTATCCTAGCTGCAACATGGATCCCCATTACAGGTGAAAAGTGGTTCAAAGCCATGAATTTGAGGTCAGCCTATGCAAAATATCTTTTTAACCCTGAATATCAAGACAATGACTTGTCCAAGAGTATGCCAAGGAGTCAATTGAGTGAACAATTTGACAGATTATTGAAGATCATACAAAAATATTTTACTTGTGAAGGGAGATTTAACACCTTGTACCAGTACCATATAAGGTTATTTCTACATTTTACTGGTAAGGTTGCGATGAATTTTCCTTATTACTTGTTGAGGAGTATAGGTAAGATGTTAGATAGGATACATGTCAAATCTAAAGATGTGGATTCTAGCCTTTTCCACTTTGGATTAATCAGAATGCTAGTCTCTGAGGAATTGGGTAAGAATGAGATTTCATGAGAGAATTTTGTTGTTACCTCTCATTTCAAGTTGGATCTACCACCAACTCCTCAATCACAGAGGGCAGGTCCTTTATCACCCACCAATGCAACTAAATCAGTGACCAGCATGAAGAGGAAGGGCATAACCCCTATTCAAGTTCCAAAGATTAACAAGCAGGTCACAGAGGTTGAGGAGGAAGTTTGTCCTTCTCGACACAGAGATTTTTCATCACCTCCTCCACCAGGGTTAGAAGAGGTGCCTTATTCTAGAAAAGCTATATCCAAGAGAGGGAATAAGCTTCTCTTTCCCTCTTCTCCTCCAATAGTCGAAATCAAAGGTAAAAGACCTTTCACAAGGTCATCAATTCCTTAGGAGGTTTTCAAAGAGAAGTTCTTATCAGAGGTCACTATTCAAAAGAAGAAGGGAAAAGGCATTGAAAATCCTATGGAGGAGAGACCTAAGTCCCCTATTCAAAACAAGAAGGGAAAAGGCATTGAAAATCCTGTTGAAGAAAAACAAGAAGCCCCTGTAAAGAAATGTAAAGGTACTAAAAGACCTTTGGGGAGAAAAGAGGAAACCCCTATGAAATAGTTTGAGGAGCCTGTGATAAGAAATGAAGAAACCATTGTGCAAAGGAAGAATGGTAGAAACAAAGACACCCAGAAACATGATGAGGTGGATGAGACATTTCCCATACAAGTAGAAGAAGAGACTAAGAAAAAACCTCTTGAGACTGTGCATAATACTGCTCCTCCTGACAGTAAGAATTTCAAGAAACTTTTCAGGAAGCTTAAAGATGCAATAAAGGAAGTGGCTAAATTGAAAGAGAAATCCATGTCTAATAGAGCCAAGATGACAGAGCTCATGGATGGATACAGTCACACCCTTGAATTGGAAAGTTTTGTAGCAAGAAGGCCCCAACCCCTTCATATATAGCTTAAGAATATTTATAGGCAAAACAGAGGCTTCCAGTCCCAAAATAGGAAGCTAAAGGTTGAGCTGAAGAAATTTCAAGATGAGGTAGCTCAAAGAAATCTACAGGTGTTGGTTGAAGCTGCCATTGAAGATGACAAACCAGCAGCTAAGGAGAGCACAACTACACCAAAGAAGAATGTCAATGCTAAGAAGAAGAAGTTAGTTGTGTCAATTGAAGATCATCTTTCTACCAGAAAGAGTATGAGGTTAAGTGTCAAAATGACAAAATAGTTGGTAAAGGGTAAGCCCCATTTTTAAGGATGCATCTTTTTGGGAGGGTTAACCAATATTCAAATATTATCTCTGCCATCTATACAGGCTTCTAAGATCTTAACTATTTAGGTTTTGTGTTTTTTCTAAGTGCTAGCTTCCCCATTGGTAGAAGGAACTACCTACTGTGCAGTCAAGGCTCTTGATTAAAATGGTTTTGTCATCATGAAAAACCACAAATTATTCTGCACATGTTCAAGGATCAGAGGTGCTGCATTTTTGTAATGCTACCCAAACCTGCACACTGATGTAGCATAAGTGGCGCTACCTAATATTTCACAGAGGTAAAATAATTGGCACACCGACGCAACACAGAGGGGCTACCCAATGGCGCCACCTAATATTTCACAGAGGGAAAATAATTGGCACACAGGCGCAACACAGAGGCGCTACAAAAATATTTCACAGAGGGTAAAGGTTTGCACACAGGCACAACACAGAGGTGCTACCTATAGGCGCTAACTAATATTTCATAGAGATAAGAGTCTGTACACATATGCAACATAGTGACACTACCTACAGGTGCTACCTTTTCTCCTTGTAGTGCGCTACCCAGATTTGCTACCCAAGGAAGCTGCCGATAAAGACCAGGGATATAGGAGGACCAATCTAACAACTTTTGGATAAGTTGATGATGAATAAGGATGGAGAAGTAGCAACTAGCATTATGAAGACAACCACATGCTTTGAAAGACACATGGAAAACAAGGAGCTGCACAACAAAAGAGAATCAAATTAGTTTGAAATTCAGTTGGATTAGTCACCAACATTTTCCTGTTTTATAGCATAGGTGTTAGATCAAATAAATGTTTAGAGTTTTTCAAGGGAAGGACGCCAGCTCATACTTCTAGCTAATTCCTCCCTTTTTTTATAAATAGGTAGATCATTTTCTTTAGTAGGTTCGAATGGTTGAGAAAGGCTCCCTTATACTGTAATATTTTGATGAAGTAGTTGTGATCTAGTGATGTACTGGAATTAAGACTTTTGACTAATAGAAATCAACTTCTCTTTTAGTCTATTTTATTTTGATGCTAAATTTTCATGCTTTGAATGATTCACATGAATGATTGTAGTGATGTTATGATGGATGTTTGATAATTATGTCATCATGATGTTTATTTATCTTCCTTAGTTTCTCAGTTCAAGAAGATCTTCTATTAAGAAACTTTCCTCCTTAGGCTTTTGTGGACCCGATGTTTACAAAAACCCCTACACTTATCTCATTCAAGTCTTCCTTCTACTCATACTTACTCCCAAACTAATGATTGAAGTTAGCCAAGACCTTAATTGTTGGTGCATGCTAACCCTGTTATCTGAGTTAGAACATTATCACTTGAGTCTTTTTCAATTTAACCCTTTAAATACCCTTACATTCACTTACAACTTGATGGGTACTGGGATTGCCTTCCATGCAATCTAAAGGTGACTCCTAGTGCTAACATTATTAGTGTTTTTTCTGGGGAGCGATTTGAATACTTTTCCCTGGGATTAAAACAACACAGTATTCTAGTTCTAAAGGTGCATTAGAACTCAATATTTCGAAGATTGCAACTGCACCTGATGACTCCATTGTTTCAGTTTTGGCACCTAAAGGCAGACATATGAGGTCAAATCCACAGGTACCTTTGGTACCACCTGAGGCTGACCCAGAGAAGATAATAAAGAAGGGAAAAGCTTCTCAAAAAGAAAAATCTACTGCTGCTACAAGTGCTTCTGGTCAGTTGCCTGATTCTACTCTTGATACTCCAGCTGTTTTATCAAGTAAGATTCCTTTATCTTCTGTTGAAGTATCTAAAAAACTTGATTTTGAATATTTTCATGTTGAATACTCTTCCTTTGAAACTGAATTGAAAGAAAAAAACATTGATATTTTTTATTCCCTTGATATTGAGAAGTGTTTTAGTCTTGATAGTTTTGAAGATTTCCCTACTTTAGGTTTTACTACACCTCTTTTTGTTAAAAATTTTGTTTCCAAATAAGTAGGAACATCATATCCCTCTGAGACCTTACCATCCTCTTCCAAGAATCAACCTTCTATTGTGAAAACTGANCCTTCCTGGTCATTACCATCCCTTAATCTTCTTAAAATCCCTCATTTTGAGCCATGGGAACTCCTCAATCAAGGAAGACACACAAAGGTGGCAAGGTGGTCATAACAAAACTGGTGGACATGCATATTTTTTATATAGAACGCACAACAAGAGAGGCCTTTCAAAGAGTAGGGTGCCTCTTTTTCAATCAGAACATGCAGAGAGGCCATCCAGAGGTAGCAAGATAGTTTGCACTACAGTTTGATGGCAAGAAAACCAAGGTTGGTGATTTGGAGTTTGAGGTCACTGAAGCCTTTATCCTAGCTGCAACATGGATCCCCATTACAGGTGAAAAGTGGTTCAAAGCCATGAATTTGAGGTCAGCCTATGCAAAATATCTTTTTAACCCTGAATATCAAGACAATGACTTGTCCAAGAGTATGCCAAGGAGTCAATTGAGTGAACAATTTGACAGATTATTGAAGATCATACAAAAATATTTTACTTGTGAAGGGAGATTTAACACCTTGTACCAGTACCATATAAGGTTATTTCTACATTTTACTGGTAAGGTTGCGATGAATTTTCCTTATTACTTGTTGAGGAGTATAGGTAAGATGTTAGATAGGATACATGTCAAATCTAAAGATGTGGATTCTAGCCTTTTCCACTTTGGATTAATCAGAATGCTAGTCTCTGAGGAATTGGGTAAGAATGAGATTTCATGAGAGAATTTTGTTGTTACCTCTCATTTCAAGTTGGATCTACCACCAACTCCTCAATCACAGAGGGCAGGTCCTTTATCACCCACCAATGCAACTAAATCAGTGACCAGCATGAAGAGGAAGGGCATAACCCCTATTCAAGTTCCAAAGATTAACAAGCAGGTCACAGAGGTTGAGGAGGAAGTTTGTCCTTCTCGACACAGAGATTTTTCATCACCTCCTCCACCAGGGTTAGAAGAGGTGCCTTATTCTAGAAAAGCTATATCCAAGAGAGGGAATAAGCTTCTCTTTCCCTCTTCTCCTCCAATAGTCGAAATCAAAGGTAAAAGACCTTTCACAAGGTCATCAATTCCTTAGGAGGTTTTCAAAGAGAAGTTCTTATCAGAGGTCACTATTCAAAAGAAGAAGGGAAAAGGCATTGAAAATCCTATGGAGGAGAGACCTAAGTCCCCTATTCAAAATAAGAAGGGAAAAGGCATTGAAAATCCCGTTGAAGAAAAACAAGAAGCCCCTGTAAAGAAATGTAAAGGTACTAAAAGACCTTTGGGGGGAAAAGAGGAAACCCCTATGAAATAGTTTGAGGAGCCTGTGATAAGAAATGAAGAAACCACTGTGCAAAGGAAGAATGGTAGAAACAAAGACACCCAGAAACATGATGAGGTGGATAAGACATTTCCCATACAGGTAGAAGAAGAGACTAAGAAAAAACCTCTTGAGACTATGCATAACACTGCTCCTCCTGACAGTAAGACTTTCAAGAAACTTTTCAGGAAGCTTAAAGATGCAATAAAGGAAGTGGCTAAATTGAAAGAGAAATCCATGTCTAATAGAGCCAAGATGACAGAGATCATGGATGGATACAGTCACACCCTTGAATTGGAAAGGTTTGTAGCAAGAAGGCCCCAACCCCTTCATATATAGCTTAAGAATCTTTATAGGCAAAACAGAGGCTTCCAGTCCCAAAATAGGAAGCTAAAGGTTGAGCTGAAGAAATTTCAAGATGAGGTAGCTCAAAGAAATCTACAGGTGTTGGTTGAAGCTACCATTGAAGATGACAAACCAGCAGCTAAGGAGAGCACAACTACACCAAAGAAGAATGTCAATGCTAAGAAGAAGAAGTTAGTTGTGTCAATTGAAGATCATCTTTCTACCAGAAAGAGTATGAGGTTAAGTGTCAAAATGACAAAATAGTTGGTAAAGGGTAAGCCCCATTTTTAAGGATGCATCTTTTTGGGAGGGTTAACCAATATTCAAATATTATCTCTGCCATCTATACAGGCTTCTAAGATCTTAACTATTTAGGTTTTGTGTTTTTTCTAAGTGCTAGCTTCCCCATTGGTAGAAGGAACTACCTACTGTGCAGTCAAGGCTCTTGATTAAAATGGTTTTGTCATCATGAAAAACCACAAATTATTCTGCACATGTTCAAGGATCAGAGGTGCTGCATTTTTGTAATGCTACCCAAACCTGCACACTGATGTAGCATAAGTGGCGCTACCTAATATTTCACAGAGGTAAAATAATTGGCACACCGACGCAACACAGAGGGGCTACCCAATGGCGCCACCTAATATTTCACAGAGGGAAAATAATTGGCACACAGGCGCAACACAGAGGCGCTACAAAAATATTTCACAGAGGGTAAAGGTTTGCACACAGGCACAACACAGAGGTGCTACCTATAGGCGCTAACTAATATTTCATAGAGATAAGAGTCTGTACACATATGCAACATAGTGACACTACCTACAGGTGCTACCTTTTCTCCTTGTAGTGCGCTACCCAGATTTGCTACCCAAGGAAGCTGCCGATAAAGACCAGGGATATAGGAGGACCAATCTAACAACTTTTGGATAAGTTGATGATGAATAAGGATGGAGAAGTAGCAACTAGCATTATGAAGACAACCACATGCTTTGAAAGACACATGGAAAACAAGGAGCTGCACAACAAAAGAGAATCAAATTAGTTTGAAATTCAGTTGGATTAGTCACCAACATTTTCCTGTTTTATAGCATAGGTGTTAGATCAAATAAATGTTTAGAGTTTTTCAAGGGAAGGACGCCAGCTCATACTTCTAGCTAATTCCTCCCTTTTTTTATAAATAGGTAGATCATTTTCTTTAGTAGGTTCGAATGGTTGAGAAAGGCTCCCTTATACTGTAATATTTTGATGAAGTAGTTGTGATCTAGTGATGTACTGGAATTAAGACTTTTGACTAATAGAAATCAACTTCTCTTTTAGTCTATTTTATTTTGATGCTAAATTTTCATGCTTTGAATGATTCACATGAATGATTGTAGTGATGTTATGATGGATGTTTGATAATTATGTCATCATGATGTTTATTTATCTTCCTTAGTTTCTCAGTTCAAGAAGATCTTCTATTAAGAAACTTTCCTCCTTAGGCTTTTGTGGACCCGATGTTTACAAAAACCCCTACACTTATCTCATTCAAGTCTTCCTTCTACTCATACTTACTCCCAAACTAATGATTGAAGTTAGCCAAGACCTTAATTGTTGGTGCATGCTAACCCTGTTATCTGAGTTAGAACATTATCACTTGAGTCTTTTTCAATTTAACCCTTTAAATACCCTTACATTCACTTACAACTTGATGGGTACTGGGATTGCCTTCCATGCAATCTAAAGGTGACTCCTAGTGCTAACATTATTAGTGTTTTTTCTGGGGAGCGATTTGAATACTTTTCCCTGGGATTAAAACAACACAGTATTCTAGTTCTAAAGGTGCATTAGAACTCAATATTTCGAAGATTGCAACTGCACCTGATGACTCCATTGTTTCAGTTTTGGCACCTAAAGGCAGACATATGAGGTCAAATCCACAGGTACCTTTGGTACCACCTGAGGCTGACCCAGAGAAGATAATAAAGAAGGGAAAAGCTTCTCAAAAAGAAAAATCTACTGCTGCTACAAGTGCTTCTGGTCAGTTGCCTGATTCTACTCTTGATACTCCAGCTGTTTTATCAAGTAAGATTCCTTTATCTTCTGTTGAAGTATCTAAAAAACTTGATTTTGAATATTTTCATGTTGAATACTCTTCCTTTGAAACTGAATTGAAAGAAAAAAACATTGATATTTTTTATTCCCTTGATATTGAGAAGTGTTTTAGTCTTGATAGTTTTGAAGATTTCCCTACTTTAGGTTTTACTACACCTCTTTTTGTTAAAAATTTTGTTTCCAAATAAGTAGGAACATCATATCCCTCTGAGACCTTACCATCCTCTTCCAAGAATCAACCTTCTATTGTGAAAACTGAAACCCCCCCCTCATTCATTCCTTCCTCTCCAACTCTACACACAATCAAGTCTCCTTCTCCTTCTTGTTCACCAAGAATCCAAAATCAAATGGGAGTTGTTAACCCCCCTGCAAATAGGATGGATGCCATAGTAACTTCTAGATATGCTCCTCTAGCCTTAACTCAGCCAGTGAATGCTCTCCCTCCTAGAGATTATTTGAAATATATGCCTAAGTTCACGAGAGAACAAGATGTAATAGCTAAGGAACATCTTGTTTCTTTCTACATCTATGAAGATAACCAAAATATTGAAAATGAAGATGTTTGGATGATGGTTTTCTTCCAAATAATTTTTGGTGAGGCTAGGAAGTGGTTTAGGGGTCTGGACCCTGGATCCATTACTGGTATTAAGGCATTGGATGAATCCTTCTTGAGGAATTGGGGTGACAGAAAGGATTTTTTGTACTACATCACCGAATTTGGATCTTTTAAAAGGAAAGAAGGAGATTTTGTCTCTGAATTTTCTAAAATATTTAACAAAGTGTATAAGAAGATCCCTGATGAGATCAAACCCACTAAAACTATGGAAAAAAACACTTATTCCAGTGCATTTGATTTCGAATTCTGCCTCCTTTTGAGAGAGATAAGGTCACCTTCTTTGGTTCATATGAAATATGTTGCCTTAGAGGTAGAAACCAACATAGTGGCATCAGATAAGCTCAGAGGGAAATCTGATAGGGATAGGAGAAAAAACAAATCTAAAGCTTCAACTTATGATTCCTCTGTTGTCCATTCTCAAGTAGATGAGTTGACCAAATTAGTAAAATCCATTTCCACTAAAATTGAAAAATTAAAATCAGAAGGGAAACAAACATATAGAAATGCTCAAAATAATGATAACAGAGGCAACTACAAGAGACCGAATAATGCTCCCCAATTATTTCCTAGAGATCCTAGAAACAGAGAGAGAGATGATCAAAGGGTACAAGATCCTTTGAAAAATAATTTGGTGGCTGATGAAGAAGAAGAGGAGGCAGAAGCTGATATTGAGATTCACTGCTTAGGTGATACATCCCCATCCCCAAACTTGACTCAATCCTCTTATGAGAAATCTTTAATGGATATTCAAATTAATGAGTTAAGAAAGGGAGAGAAAGAAAATGAAAATCCTAGTAGATATAATTTGAGATATAAGAAGAATGAAGGAAAAACTGATGCCCCTAGTCATCCTATGCAAAAATAAGATTCTGCCAAGGTTGTGACAGTGAGAAGTAAGGAAAAAGACTTTCAAAACCCACAAGTTCTGATCAGAAATCCTCCTCCTTAAACCAAAGAGTTTTTGAAGCCTTCCCCTTCCTTCAGTTTCGAGAATGAGATACAAAAAATAAATATCCCTGTACCTTTTTTGGAATTGATAAAAAATGAGGATTTTAAAACATATTTATCCAAAATTTTACAGCTAGAATCATCTTCAAATGCCACCGACTCAATAAATCTGCAAGAAGAAAAACTAGCAGTGATTTTAGGTCCTTTGAAAGAAGACAGAGATGACTCATCCCCACCTTTCTATACTTCACTGAATATACATGACAAGGTGCTACACAATTGTCTCATGGATTCAGGGGCATCCCATAATCTTATGCCAAAATCTGTTATGGATGATCTTGGGTTAGAAGTCACAAAGACCTATCATAACTTATATTCTTTTGACTCAAGAAAAGTCAAGTGTCTTGGAGTCATTAAGGATATGGTAGTAACCTTATTTCAGCTGCCCATGAATAGTATACTTATGGATATCATATTTGTTGATGTTCCCCCCAAATTTGGCATGCTCTTGTCAAGATTTTGGATAAAAAGACTTTGGGGAACCTTGCAGATGGATCTCACTTATGCTACTATTCTTACTTTTGGGGGAGAGAATANCATTAGAACTCAATATTTCGAAGATTGCAACTGCACCTGATGACTCCATTGTTTCAGTTCTGGCACCTAAAGGCAGACATATGAGGTCAAATCCACAGGTACCTTTGGTACCACCTGAGGCTGACCCAGAGAAGATAATAAAGAAGGGAAAAGCTTCTCAAAAGGAAAAATCTACTGCTGCTACAAGTGCTTCTGGTCAGTTGCCTGATTCTACTCTTGATACTCCAGCTATTTTATCAAGTAAGCTTCCTTTATCTTCTATTGAAGTATCTAAAAAACTTGATTTTGAAGATTTTCATGTTGAATACTCTTCCTTTGAAACTGAATTGAAAGAAGAAAACATTGATATTTTTTATTCCCCTGATATTGAGAAGTGTTTTAGTCTTGATAGTTTTGAAGATTTCCCTACTTTATGTTTTACTACACCTCTTTTTGTTAAAAATTTTGTTTCCAAATAAGTAGGAACATCATATCCCTCTGAGACCTTACCATCCTCTTCCAAGAATCAACCTTCTATTGTGAAAACTGAAACCCCCCCCTCATTCATTCCTTCCTCTCCAACTCTACACACAATCAAGTCTCCTTCTCCTTCTTGTTCACCAAGAATCCAAAATCAAATGGGAGTTGTTAACCCCCCTGCAAATAGGATGGATGCCATAGTAACTTCTAGATATGCTCCTCTAGCCTTAACTCAGCCAGTGAATGCTCTCCCTCCTAGAGATTATTTGAAATATATGCCTAAGTTCACGAGAGAACAAGATGTAATAGCTAAGGAACATCTTGTTTCTTTCTACATCTATGAAGATAACCAAAATATTGAAAATGAAGATGTTTGGATGATGGTTTTCTTCCAAATAATTTTTGGTGAGGCTAGGAAGTGGTTTAGGGGTCTGGACCCTGGATCCATTACTGGTATTAAGGCATTGGATGAATCCTTCTTGAGGAATTGGGGTGACAGAAAGGATTTTTTGTACTACATCACCGAATTTGGATCTTTTAAAAGGAAAGAAGGAGATTTTGTCTCTGAATTTTCTAAAATATTTAACAAAGTGTATAAGAAGATCCCTGATGAGATCAAACCCACTAAAACTATGGAAAAAAACACTTATTCCAGTGCATTTGATTTCGAATTCTGCCTCCTTTTGAGAGAGATAAGGTCACCTTCTTTGGTTCATATGAAATATGTTGCCTTAGAGGTAGAAACCAACATAGTGGCATCAGATAAGCTCAGAGGGAAATCTGATAGGGATAGGAGAAAAAACAAATCTAAAGCTTCAACTTATGATTCCTCTGTTGTCCATTCTCAAGTAGATGAGTTGACCAAATTAGTAAAATCCATTTCCACTAAAATTGAAAAATTAAAATCAGAAGGGAAACAAACATATAGAAATGCTCAAAATAATGATAACAGAGGCAACTACAAGAGACCGAATAATGCTCCCCAATTATTTCCTAGAGATCCTAGAAACAGAGAGAGAGATGATCAAAGGGTACAAGATCCTTTGAAAAATAATTTGGTGGCTGATGAAGAAGAAGAGGAGGCAGAAGCTGATATTGAGATTCACTGCTTAGGTGATACATCCCCATCCCCAAACTTGACTCAATCCTCTTATGAGAAATCTTTAATGGATATTCAAATTAATGAGTTAAGAAAGGGAGAGAAAGAAAATGAAAATCCTAGTAGATATAATTTGAGATATAAGAAGAATGAAGGAAAAACTGATGCCCCTAGTCATCCTATGCAAAAATAAGATTCTGCCAAGGTTGTGACAGTGAGAAGTAAGGAAAAAGACTTTCAAAACCCACAAGTTCTGATCAGAAATCCTCCTCCTTAAACCAAAGAGTTTTTGAAGCCTTCCCCTTCCTTCAGTTTCGAGAATGAGATACAAAAAATAAATATCCCTGTACCTTTTTTGGAATTGATAAAAAATGAGGATTTTAAAACATATTTATCCAAAATTTTACAGCTAGAATCATCTTCAAATGCCACCGACTCAATAAATCTGCAAGAAGAAAAACTAGCAGTGATTTTAGGTCCTTTGAAAGAAGACAGAGATGACTCATCCCCACCTTTCTATACTTCACTGAATATACATGACAAGGTGCTACACAATTGTCTCATGGATTCAGGGGCATCCCATAATCTTATGCCAAAATCTGTTATGGATGATCTTGGGTTAGAAGTCACAAAGACCTATCATAACTTATATTCTTTTGACTCAAGAAAAGTCAAGTGTCTTGGAGTCATTAAGGATATGGTAGTAACCTTATTTCAGCTGCCCATGAATAGTATACTTATGGATATCATATTTGTTGATGTTCCCCCCAAATTTGGCATGCTCTTGTCAAGATTTTGGATAAAAAGACTTTGGGGAACCTTGCAGATGGATCTCACTTATGCTACTATTCTTACTTTTGGGGGAGAGAATA
>JZKD02S2136374.1:32404-45204 GCA_000966675.3 Picea glauca
TAACCCAAGGCAAATACGTCTGAATATTCCTTGAAAAGATCAATGTATTTGAGTTTCTGATTAGGGGGTAATGATTTGGAAAGTTTCACCATCCTGGGTTTATCTTCTGTCCCTATATTACAATCTTCTACTTCTTGACCACTGGCTTAAATTTTTGGTTTTTTAGCCACATCATTAAAATCAAATAAGTCCTCTAAAGGAACTAAACCCCTAGGTAAAACATTACTTTTCAAATGAAAAATATCAGCTTCTATCTCATCATCACCTAACTCTCGTGAATCTATCCCATTTACACTATCATTTCAAAAATCAGGTCTTTTTACATTTTCATCTTCATTTTCTAAGTCTATGTTTGTACACTCAGAATAATTTTTACATTGCAGAAAATCTTCAATTTGATCATCATTACCAAATACCTGCCAATATCTGATGTTGTCTGGAATAGTTGGTCTGCATTTCACCTCCACCATGTATGGGCGAGTGGAATGAAAAGGTATCTTGCATGTGGATGTTGATGTAGCTAACTCGTTTGCCAAAATATTTTGTCCCCTAGGCATCACCTGCAAATCAACTTCAGTGAAACATTTAAGGGCATCCAGAACAACATTCCTATAAGCTCTTAGACGGGGGTATTTTGTTGCATACTCACCTTTAATTTTCTTGATTATTAACTCAGAACCACCTCCTACCATAATTTGTTTGGCACCAACCTTCTTTAGAAGTTTCAGACTGAGCATCAAGGCTTCATACTCGGAAATATTGTTGGTGCATTGAAAGTTTAACTTGTAAGAATGGTTTTCTGAATACTTGGATCTGTGATTGTGCAACCAAACTCTTGATCCAACTCCTTCTTTACTTACAGCTCCATTAAAGTCCATGCTCCAGAAATACGCTGACAATTCTTTAGTTATCACATTTTTCTTTCTTTTTGCCTCAACAATTTCTTGGCCTTCGTTTGGACCAGATTTATCTTCTTCTAGCCGAATGATTTGTTCTCCCATGTCACCATCGTTATATAGGATAAAGGAATCTAGGTCAGAATGTGTAGAGTACAGGGGATAGTTATGTGGTTTTTCTTGGCTGCTAACCATGTACTTCATGAGTATTTCTCTGTACAGTCTTCTTTGTTGCCCAAAAACTGGGATAGTGGCATATGACATATCGTGACAACAACATACCATATTTTGGGGGAATGTCTGCAACCACAACATCCATGACCATGCTTTTTGTGGGAATCTGAACCAGTGTGATACACAGATCCTTGATCAAACTGATACATATAACTTTACTGGAGTCAAACGAGTGTAAGTCCTTGTAAGGTCTAGTAACCTCAAGTCCCAGTTTTTCCATCACTTCTTTAGGCATCAGATTATGGGAAGCACCCAAATCTAACATAGCGTTATGCAGAATCAGGTCGTGTATGTTAAGACTTATGTAAAAAGGAGAGACAACACCATTGTCAGTTTGACCATCCACTTCTGGTCTGAACAAGAGTTCAGGTTGGTCATCTGTAAGGTTTACTGTATCTGAATGATTTGTTGATCCAATGGTTAAGGCCTTCATGCCTATATCAGGTTCAATGGTCAGTGCTTTAATCACCTGTGAATGGTAAATGTCTTTGCTCAACAAATCGAAAAGGGGAATGCAAATTTTTACTTTGGTTAATTCCCCTTCGAGGCTGAAAGGTGTAGGTGCTCTGCTTTGGCTCAACAATTCTGGTTTTTCCACCACAATCTTCTGGCCAGAAGTATTTGGTGGGTTAATTGATGAAACCTCAGACTGTGATGATCTTTTTAGAATAGTAAGGTTTCTTTTTGCTGGAACTTTAGCATTACCCTTCTCAGGGCTCTTCTCAGAAGAAGGCTCAGAGGCCTTTTGGGTTTCGACTATCTTCTTCATTTCAATCACCTTTTTTGGACAAATTCCATCTGTCTTTTTACTTCGCAGATTGTACTGTAAGTGTACCTCCAAAATAGCATTTTCAAATGCCTGCTATTCGATGTCTTAAACTTCTTCACTTACCTTTGTTTGATTGAGAAGAAAAAGTTCTTTCTCTTCCTGGGTAAGGAAAATAGCTTCGTTGTCGTGAATGCCCATGAGGTTTATGTGAGTATCCTCTAGTTCTTCAATTAATTCCTCTCCTTCATTGAAATAATTTTCTTGTAGGGGAGGTATGATCTGTTGATCAAGAACTCTCTGTTCCCTTTGATCCCTAGGATCTCTCTTCCTGATTTGAGGAGGGTTCATTCTGAAGTTAGGATTCCAAACTTGAGGAGATTGTGGGTTTTCTCTAGGAGGGTTTATCTCGGACACCGTAAGTCTCTCCATCATTCTTTCCATTTCTCTGGCCAAGGAATCTGATTTTGAATCAAAGGTTGATGTGGAAGGTTCCTCTTTAATTGTGACTCTCCTCTCTGTCCTCTGTCATGCCCTTTTTCCCAACAAGTTGGCCTCCACACTTATTGTGCTTTGATGCATTTCCTCTAGGGTGGTGGAGTTTCTTTCCCTTAATTATTACGACATATCGACGTCAAAACCATCAGGGAATTTTATCAATGCCAAACCTTGTGGAGGTTTAATATCGGCTGGAATTGCATTGTACATGTTATTGAAACGAGTGCAGTAATCTCGTACTATCTCACCTTGATTTCTTCTGATGTTTTCGTATTCTGACAATATTTGGAGAGGGTTTTTCTTTACCTCCCATCTATCTAGAAAACTTCTTTGAAATGCGGTAAGGTCAAGGACTGAGGCAGCACATAAAACTTTATACCATTTCTTAACGTCACCCGTGAAACTTTGGGCAAACAATCTCATTTCAACGTCAGCTTCATCTACTTCCTGTAGGTTAAAATAATCATTCATTTTATCCATGTGTTGCTGTGCGCTCAAAGATCCTGTTCCATCGAACTGTGGAAGTCTCGTTTGATAGTTATGGGGCATAACATGAAGGGGTGCGGCCAACACCAAGGGAGCATATCTGGCTGCCATGATAGGTGGAGGAGGTGGGATGACAACCTGGATGATAGGTGGGGTGGTGACAGAAGACGGGGATGGGGAGGAGCTAGTTGGAAGAGAGTGAGTGGTTTGAGGTTTAGCAGTGGGAGATAGAACTTCAAGAGTCTGGGGTTGCAAGACAGTTGGGTCTAGGATGGTTTCAACCACAAAGCTATTAGATTTCGTTATGAATAGGCTTTGTTCGAAAAAGATGTCAAATTCGAGACCCTAAATGGAAACATGCTCCTCTGGAAGAGAAGGGGAATTCTGAAGGGGATTATGTCTTACTAAACCTTCAGCAATGGTTTTTTTTTTCTGAGCAACTGTTCTGGATTATCTGTTGCTATCGCAGGTTCCGGGTCTGGTTGAGATCAAGTATAAGCTCTTTTGGGAGCCAGATTTCTTTTTTATTTATATATATATACTTTTTAGTTTTACAATTCTAAAAATAATATGTGCAATTTTTTAACAACCTCTAAACATTACCTCTTTCTCGTATTTGTAATATTTCAGAAGAAAACTTTTCTTCTATGGAAAAGAATACGCGAGGTTAAAAAATTGTTCAGTTCTTTCCCTAGTATGGTCGCCACTATGTTAACGCTCTGTAAATTTCCTAGAGGTTGTCAGAAAAGAAGAAATCTACGGGAGGTAACTTTATCCAACCACTTTGAAGCTGGGATCTAGCCCTACCAGCTTCATAGAGGGATCTCTCTACCTGATTTAGATATGTTTCAAATTTAAAATATTAGGCCAGGTAAATAAAATATGTTTGTTTGTTTGTTGTAGTTTTCATTGGGTTGGTTGAGAGAGATTTACACATCCATTGGGATATGGGGTCTGTATCATGAAAATAAAATCTAAACCAGAAAACAAAGAAACCTTTCACAGGGCGAGATAATCCAATCACTAGATTCTTTTAGTAGCATAAATGAGGAATGGCAGAAAAGGTGAGAATGCCAATTACAACAAAGAAGTAATTAAGAATTTCTTTATCGTAAAATTAGAAGATGAAACACTACAATATTTTGAAGTCAGAAATAGGGTATACAAAGATAAATCATGCAACGTTCGTTACTCTTCAAAGATTAGATTTAGAAAACAGTATGATAACTAAGCGAGAATAACATTTAACTCAGAAAGGAAAACATCACCAATGAGTACATGTAAGAATCCTGTGAAGATGCCTCTTTGTATTAATGGAAGATCTCTTGAAAAATATTACAGCCAGATAGCTCTCAGGGCATAAAGATCAACCCTCAATACTTCGAAAAGTGAAGTATTTATAACCCAAAATTACAAACGATCTTGTCATTAAAGATCAGGATGTGGTAAATCTATTTTTAGCTTAACTAACTTAATGAATTACAAAAATCTAGGAAACTATTTGATGATGTGTTGCAACTGCATGTTGTTTTCAGGGTGAACCATTGGTGAGGCCTCTGCACAACCTCATCTGACTAGATAGCTGACTGGGATGGGACAACTCATCTACTACTCAATCAGGTCACAAATATCTTCCCATCGAAGATGACTGGGAACACTGACTTTGAGTAGCCTTCGATAGACTTCATCCATCTCTATGTACTTGGCAAAAGTAGGCTTAGTGACGAAGATGTACCTGATCTCATGTTGTATGTTGATGTCCAACTGAAGTGCATCTAGGAATGCCTTGCCAGTGATGTTGTCTTGAATTCCTGAAAACTTTGAACTATCCTTAGCCACATCGGCTAGTCTCTTTTTATAATCTGGGAGCGTCATCAATTTGTCATTTATCACCTTCAGACCAGGAAGACCTTTCTTCTGTAGAACCTCAATCTTGCTAAAAAACCTTTGTACCCCTAGGTCCATGGCCTGAACCTTTTCTTCCAACTGTAGCATCAGTCCTCTCTTGGTCAAGACTCTTTTAACCTCAAGGATGGTCTCTATTCTATCCTCAATCCTCAGCTCTTCCAGCTCCGCTTTGCTTTTAGAATTCAAGAATTTGATGATTTCATTAGCTTGTGTGGGCATCTCTCCCAATTCTGATATGATCTTCTCGATGACTTATTTACTTCTTTGCACCAATTCATTTTTCTCAAACATGATCTGTATCATTAGCCATATTTCGTTCATAGACTTGGTGATGTCTTTCCAGACACTTTCTTTGACTTCGGCCAGTGTTTTACCTGCCACTGTTTTCTTCCGGAGTTTTTGTAACTCTTGTTTGAGATGGTTTGACACCAGTTTTTCCTTGGAGAAGCTGGTTTGATAAGAAGATTTTAGTTTCTGAAGGTTCTCAATCTCCTTTTTGAGCCTGCTAATCTCTGTCTCTTGTAGGTTCATCTCTTCGATAGATTTGGCCAATTCAACCGTCTTTTCCAGAGACGTCAGTGGATTTGCCGATGGGACTTCTGCTAGTGATGTTGTGCTCACTCCTGAGAGTGGAAATGCACTTAATGGAATGAATTCCATGGGTTTCAACTGTTCTTTCTCTTTCACTAGCCTCTCCATCTCAGCTTCCATTTCCTTCAGTTACGCATTCTGCTCCATGATTAACTTAAGCATCTCATCTTTTTCTCCTTCAGTCTTTGCTATTTCCTTTACCTATGAGTCTACTGTTGGTGGCAGCTTCAATTTTTTCCTCAAAGATGCTATGTAGGCATTTTTCTTCTTGATCATCTCCTCGACTACTTTCACATTCGAGGGGTCATACCTGATCTTGAGGACCAGTTCCTCCAACGTCTTGATACTATTATCTTTGGCAAAGGAGGATATTTTCTCCATATTCAATTGTGTTTGGATGTTGTTCAGAGACACTTGTAACCTGGATGCGGTAGTGGAAGCATGTGCCATCGTGGAGAAGACCATTTCTTCAGTTTGCCTGTGCAGATCCATTTGATCGGCTGGGTGCACGTCCTTAGTCTGGAATTCAAAGTTTCCCTTTTGTAATCAGTCATTACCTTTGGGTTTGGCACCTGTGCTTGGAGAAATTCCATGTGCAGTCTTCCCTTCTCCATGTCGAATGCCGATAGCCACTGGTGTTGTGCAGTCGACATTTGCTTCCAGAATTGGGCATATGTGTTGCTTGTCAGAGTCTGATTCTTTTTCTTGATCAGGTAGTATTTCTCAAAAATACTCAGCTTTGGTCCTGTCTTGCCTGGCTGGTTGATTGGTGGAGTATTTGTAGGCTTCTTTGGTAACACTGTGGTTATAATCTGCATGTCGCTTGTATTGAGGAGCGACCGATCAACCTCTGTCACTATAGTGGATGGAATTTCCTTTTCTCCAGTTGGGTTAGGAGCCGGATTGGTTTTTGGCCTCTTGGTATACAGTCAGAATTCTTCTAATGATACTTCAGTGACAGGAGGTGACAGATCCTACCTAGGCATTTTCTCTTTTGGAGCCTGTGGTGTGGTTGTCTATGATATAGTGACCGGGAGGTCCTGTTGTTTTGTTTCAACCAAAGTATTTGGTTCCCATCCTGTCTGGTTTGAAAATTTTTCTACCTCAAGCCTAGATTCGTGGACATATGGGATATTCTTGTTTTTTATCCTCATCTATGAAATAATCCCACATGGATCATAGTTCCATGTTAAAATCACAAATAATTTCATTTCCTTTAGCAACCTGTCTGCCTCCTCCCTGATGCCTTGACTGTTGCAGATGAAAGACCCAATCTACCCTTTGATTCTGAGTTGTTGCTTCTTCTTTAAAGACACAAAATGAATATCATCCAAGTTTATTATCTGCCTTTATGTATTCTAGGGAAAAAATTATAACAGGTAAGTATTTGGGTATTTTATATGGGGCCAACTCGCACCCATAGACTCTGATCTCAGTGTGATTTTGGTACAGGTACCAATCACCATTATTTGTATGATCCAAGAGATGTAGGATCCTCTGAACTTCGTCATTAATCCTGGGTTCGGGTATGCCGCTAAGCATACTCACCACTGGGTGGTAGAACTGATCGATTAACTTCTTGAAGATGAATTTCGTTGAGTTATGTCTGAGTAGGGAAGTCCATGCGGTTACTTCCTAGGGTTTGCCATCTCCATCCATCTTCTGCATTGAAAAAGAAAATTTGTCCGCTTGGAAGAAAACGAATAGGTATGCTAGTACTGAAGAATACTGGAACATGTCTTCTGTGGTGAAATTGATGAATTGTTCATGGATGTTGTCTGCCAGGAACAAGCTGAAGTTGAATTGTGTTGTGGGTTTCTCATTGGTGGAGAAAATGGACAAAAATCCCAGAATGGGTTCATCTACCCATTGATCTGAATAATAACCCAACAAGGTGCATAACGAGGTGATAACTTGGTTTCCTTTTGTTGAGAACATGGAGGAAGGATAAGGGGGATTTGTAGTGGGGAGCTGAGCGGACTGTGGAAGAAAAAGATAAAAAATTTGAGCTCTTTGAGGAAAAGACAGATTCTGGTATAATTTTTTGATGATCTCAAGGTTAAAAGGAGAAGCGGAGTCGGCTCAAGATATTTTCATCATTTGGTCAATGGTTTCTAGCATGATGAGGAAAATAATTTCCCCGGATGAGGATATGATGGCTCTTTGCTCAAGGATATAGTGGGCTAGGCACTTGAGGGAAAACTCTAGGAAATGGTGAATCTGGGGGAAGAGATAAAAGGGTAGGTTGGACTCCCAGAGTCCAATTTCATTACTCTGGTCCAGGAAGACTTCTTTAAGCCATGACTAAAGGTCTACGAAGTCGAAATCACACTTAGTGTCTATAATTAAATAGTCTTTGTCGGCCAGTGGAATCCTGTTGAGGTCGACAGGAGGCGGGACAAATGGATTTTCATCTCCTTCTGTTCGTTTTGACTTTGGCACCATTACTGTAACAATACCTGCAAATAAAAAATGTTAGTGGAGATGACTATAGATGGGGGAGACTTACTGTAATGGAGAGCAAAATGGGGTAAATTATCTGGTGTGATGAGTGGGTAAATGGTGAAAAGATGAAGTGGTGAGGGTAGTATTGAGTAAACGGGTATCTGTTGGATGCGGGGGACATGTCATCTAGTTAACGGATAAGTTATCTAGTATAAATGGCCAATGGATCATTTAGAAAGTGAGATGGTAGGTGATAGTGAATGAGGAATATGGATGAGTGACATGGCGTTCATCGATTCTGGGAAAAATAATGGTGAGGTTACTTGCCAGGGGTGAATGAGGGAGAAGGATTGACGGAGTTACGGGATGTGACTCTTACAAGAAAGGTGGATAATGACATCACGAGGTGATGAAGTATGTCTGACAGTAATAGGTGGTGGGCCTTGAAATCAATAGATTCATTCCATGCATAGATAGGGGGCTCGCTAGAGTGATATTCCATTCCGAACCCCCCCCCCCACCGTTAAAGGTAGATCAGTCTAGGGGTTTCAAAAAATACCTTGAGTCGTTGATCTGTGCACTTTCGTTTCGACCGTAGATTTGTGCACGCTATTTAACACATATTCTGGACCCCCCCCCCTCCATTAAAGGAAAAATAGACGGGGGGTCTGAAATCCAATACAGACCATAGATCTAGGTGCCGAAACTTGGGCCGTCCAGATGCGCGCATACATTATCAGTGATTCTGAACCCCCAACCCCCACCGCTAAAAGCAGAATAGTCGGGGGGTCCAGAAAGACTTGTCCACCGTAGATCTAGGCGCGATCATCTGATCCAATGATAAATGAGAGGTGCATAAATGTGCGCATGAAATCATATGCGCCCAGAGAAACTTAGGATAAGTGCATATCGAGGGTTTTTTCCCAAGATTTTACATGTTTACATCACCAAGGGGTTAGACAACCAACCTTTTGAGCATCCAAGACATGGTCCAACATTGANTCTTCTGATGTTTTCGTATTCTGACAATATTTGGAGAGGGTTTTTCTTTACCTCCCATCTATCTAGAAAACTTCTTTGAAATGCGGTAAGGTCAAGGACTGAGGCAGCACGTAAAACTTTATACCATTTCTTAACGTCACCCGTGAAAATTTGGGCAAACAATCTCATTTCAACGTCAGCTTCATCTACTTCCTGTAGGTTAAAATAATCATTCATTTTATCCACGTGTTGCTGTGCACTCAAAGATCTTGTTCCATCGAACTGTGGAAGTCTCATTTGATAGTTATGGGGCATAACATGAAGGGGTGCGGCCAACACCAAGGGAGCATATCTGGCTGCCATGATAGGTGGAGGAGGTGGGATGACAACCTGGATGATAGGTGGGGTGGTGACAGAAGCCGGGGATGAGGAGGAGCTAGTTGGAACAGAGTGAGTGGTTTGAGGTTTAGCAGTGGGAGATAGAACTTCAGGAGTCTGGGGTTGCAAGACGGTTGGGTCTAGGATGGTTTCAGCCACAAAGCTATCAGATTTCGTTATGAATAGGCTTTGTTCGAAAAAGATGTCAAATTCGAGACCCTAAATGGAAACATGCTCCTCTGGAAGAGAAGGGGAATTCTGAAGGGGATTATGTCTTACTGAACCTTCAGCAATGGTTTTTTTTTCTGAGCAACTGTTCTGGATTATCTGTTGCTATCGCAGGTTCTGGGTCTGGTTGAGATCAAGTATAAGCTCTTTTGGGAGCCAGATTTCTTTTTTATTTATATATATATACTTTTTAGTTTTACAATTCTAAAAATAATATGTGCAAGTTTTTAACAACCTCTAAACATTACCTCTTTCTCGTGTTTGTAATATTTCAGAAGAAAACTTTTCTTCTATGGAAAAGAATACGCGAGGTTAAAAAATTGTTCAGTTCTTTCCCTAGTATGGTCGCCACTATGTTAACGCTCTGTAAATTTTGTAGAGGTTGTCAGAAAAGAAGAAATCTATGGGAGGTAACTTTATCCAACCACTTTGAAGCTGGGATCTAGCCCTACTAGCTTCAGAGAGGGATCTCTCTACCTGATTTAGATATGTTTCAAATTTAAAATATTAGGCTAGGTAAATAAAATATGTTTGTTTGTTTGTTGTAGTTTTCATTGGGTTGGTTGAGAGATATTTACACATCCATTGGGCTATGGGGTCTGTATCATGAAAATAAAATCTAAACCAGAAAACAGAGAAACCTTTCACAGGGCGAGATAATCCAATCACTAGATTCTTTTAGTAGCATAAATGAGGAATGGCAGAAAAGGTGAGAATGCCAATTACAACAAACAAGTAATTAAGAATTTCTTTATCGTAAAATTAGAAGATGAAACACTACAATATTTTGAAGTCAGAAATAGGGTATACAAAGATAAATCATGCAACGTTCGTTACTCTTCAAAGATTAGATTTAGAAAACAGTATGATAACTAAGCGAGAATAACATTTAACTCAGAAAGGAAAACATCACCAATGAGTACATGTAAGAATCCTGTGAAGATGCCTCTTTGTATTAATGGAAGATCTCTTGAAAAATATTACAGCCAGATAGCTCTCAGGGCATAAAGATCAACCCTCAATACTTCGAAAAGTGAAGTATTTATAACCCAAAATTACAAACGATCNCAAAAAATACCTTGAGTCGTTGATCTGTGCACTTTCGTTTCGACCGTAGATTTGTGCACGCTATTTAACACATATTCTGGACCCCCCCCCCTCCATTAAAGGAAAAATAGACGGGGGGTCTGAAATCCAATACAGACCATAGATCTAGGTGCCGAAACTTGGGCCGTCCAGATGCGCGCATACATTATCAGTGATTCTGAACCCCCAACCCCCACCGCTAAAAGCAGAATAGTCGGGGGGTCCAGAAAGACTTGTCCACCGTAGATCTAGGCGCGATCATCTGATCCAATGATAAATGAGAGGTGCATAAATGTGCGCATGAAATCATATGCGCCCAGAGAAACTTAGGATAAGTGCATATCGAGGGTTTTTTCCCAAGATTTTACATGTTTACATCACCAAGGGGTTAGACAACCAACCTTTTGAGCATCCAAGACATGGTCCAACATTGATCATCGAGCTGGTTTTATTGAAAATAAAGCAAACTACCCTATGTTCTAACCTAACTTCCTATGACAATTAGCCCAGATTAAACTGATGGGCTAAGAACTTACTCTATCCTAGGGCTATCTGACCAAGATTAGACAGTTTGGCCAGATTTATTCACTAACTAACCTAGATCATTTAGCTAAGATTAAACAGTTTATCCAATCTTATTCACTAATTCCTATCAACATCAATTAAAAAGAACTTGTCCATGCTTGAAAGGTATGGACCAAGTCACTGTTATTGCATGGGGCTCTATCGAAATTATTTTATGCCCTCTTTTATTCTTTTTTTTTTCTTTCTTTTCACAAATTATTTGCAGAATGAAAAATCATTTAACCAACAAAAAACACTAAATAGATAACATTTCAGTCACCAGTTGATCCCATAAATTATAGGGTGATAATAGTAGGTTTGGATGGTTGAGAAAGGCTCCCTTATATTGTAATATTTTTATGAAGTAACTGTGATCTAGTGATGTACTGGACTTAAGACTTTTTGACTAATAGAAATAAACTTCTCTTTAAGTCTATTTGCTTCTGATGCTAAATTTTCATGCTTTCAATGATTCACATGAATGATTGTGGTGATGTTATGATGGATGTTTGATCATTATGTTATCATGATGTTTATTTAGCTTCCTTAGTTTCTCAGTTCAAGAAGATATTGTGTTAAGAAACTTTCCTCCTTAGGATTTTTTGGACTTGATGTTTACAACAACCCCTACATCTCTCTCATTCAAGTCTTCCTTCTACTCATAATTACTCCCAAAACACTGAATGAAGTTAGACAAGACCTTAATTTTTGGTGTATGTTAGCCCTGTTATATGAGTTATAACATTATCACTTGAGTCCTTTTCCATTTGACCCTTTAAACACCCTTACATTCACTTATAACTTCATGGGTACTGGGCTTCCCTTCCATGCAATCTAAACGTGACTTCTAGTGCTAACAACCTGTAAGAAGTGTCGATGATATGCAGGCATTGATATCCTATCAATTTCCATAGGTCTTCGGAAAATATAAAAAACAACTGCAATAGTTGCAAAGTAAGACCCACCGCAACATGATAAAGTGTTGAAGTTGAATGTCATGGGGGTTAATGAAAGCAGAGAGAAATGATGGTTCTCTTTGTGCCATCCGAGACATCTCATTGTAAAGGTAATGAGAGTCAAGATACTATCTCCCTTCTGGAAACTGTGCTGATGTCGACAGGAAGGGAGACACGACTACAAGAACCAAAGGGCTTCATGAAATCCACACTGAGAAGATACATGGACGAAGTCAAGATGTAGTGAGACTCAAGATTTCCCTTGGTTGGGGATATTTGTGAAGTATAAGTGGTAGCAACCGTGGAACTAAATCTAGAATCAGGAGGATGACTAGACTAGGGTTAAGTTGTGCTAGAGGCATGACAAAGTGGAAAAACTCAGAGATTAGGGGTAAATGGATTATGGGATACTCACGATTTATGGATAATGTCAATAGGAGAAGAAGGTAATGAATTCCCCAACCAAGGGTGACATGGGTTTCTATTGTTGGAAAAGGAAGGTTGCCAAAGGTGATGACAAAAAACTATGTAATGGCTGGAAGCAAAGGCTTGTTACAATTACCAAATAAATAAATAATAATTAGGGATGAGTGTATAGATACATAAATGGGTGCCCCAGTGAAACATGGCTTGACCTATGAGGGTGCAAGTTGCGTGAAAAATAGGTGTAGGGTGGGGGGCCCATAGGTGGGTTTCTATATTAGGTAAAATGAATGGAAGACAATATGCATATGGGAAAACTGATAGTGGATGAGATGGAGGGCTAATGATACTGCAGAGGTG
>JZKD02S2136385.1:0-27107 GCA_000966675.3 Picea glauca
TTATTGCCTACACTTATCCAACATTAAGCGCAAAATTTCAACATGATCTTTCAATAGAATAAATATTGTCTAGTCATCTAAGTACACTTCTAATAACTTATGAATAAACTCTTTGAAAGCTACAACAACTACTCTGGAAAATATCGTTGGTGTATTCTTCAACCCAAATGGCATAATTTTTCACAGATAACAACCCCATTCTATCACAAAGGTCGTCTTATATCATTCTTCTTGTGCAATCTTGATCTGTTGGTATCCTAAGAATCCATTCGTAAAATAATAATCCTCTTGACCCCGTACATTCTTTAATACTTCATCTGTAAAAGGCATTAGAAAAGGGTCGTGTAAGCATGCATCGTTTAACTTTCTTAGAACTACACATATCCTAATTTCTCTTGTTTTATTGTATTGAACTACCATTGGTTTGATCCACTTTGATTATTCAATGGGTTATATAATTCCATCCTCTAACATGTTTTCTATCTCTTCTTTTACCTTATCCTTATATTTCAGGTTCATTCTGTAGGGTCTCTATCACATGGGTTTCAAATATGGCTTTAATGGAATACTCATTTCTCCTAATTCTCCAGTGATTCCTTTCATCTCTCGTAACATCATTGGAAACAAATCCTGGTATTCGTGCAATAATTCAACAATCTTCTCAATTGTATCCTTGCTCTAATAGTCTCCTATGTGCACAAACTTAGACTTTTCTTCTATACCAATGCTCACTTAGTGCGTTCTGAGGGGTTTTTCATATATGGTTGACTCAAGTTTTGGTCCCTCTATTGCACGCTTCCCTTCAATATATGATATATGTAACTTCCTTGGATCTTCTTTTTCTTGGACTTCTTTTGCGACATTATAAAAGTGCATGACCACTTCAACTGTTGTAGTGACTCCAGGTGTACTATATAGAGGTATTGATCCCAACAAGTCCTTTGATGCAAAAATAGTATTCTTGTGAACCTGCAATGTTGAGTCAATCAAAGGAATATTATTTTCAAAATTGAATGTTACCTTGAATTTCTTGGTCAATTATTCCCAATATCCTATCCCTTTGCGCACTTCTAGTTCAATGTACCAATTCTTTGGAATTGTGTACAGAGTATGCACAAATAAGTGATTCCATTCTTGTTTTAGTATTGATCTCCATGGTGCATTACAATCCATAACATGATCTGTTGGGAAACTTAACCCACTATATACTTTCATTCTCTATACCGAACCTGACTTGTAATAACCTCTTGCACTGCAGCCAATCTATTATGACATCTTTGTGTGCAACCCACCATCTTGTTGAAGTCTCTTTTAGTGAAACATCTAAAGCCAAGAGTCTTTGTTGATATGGAATCTGTATTTCAAACTCATTGATAAAATATTATATAGGTGTTAGTCCATTATATCTTGGAGGTTCCACTATTTCGATTCCAATCCATCTTAATGCACATGTAATTCGAGCACACTTCCTTATCAATACTTCATGCAATATTTGTTGCCAATTATCCATAGCTTCTTTTGAGTCTGATGCACATGAACTAATACTCCTCCAAATAAGTATTCCTTCAGTTGTAGGGTTCATGTAATCATCGACCTATGCAGTCATATTATACATATTATCAAGTTCTTTTCTCTTTGTTGCTTCTACATACCTTCTTCCTTCAATGGGGTCTAACGACGCAATGAGCTTCAAGTATTATAATTTTAATACCATATGTCTCTTGTTTAGGTCAATTATTGTATTATTATCAAATTCCCAATCAATTCCCAAGAGTGTTGGATATGGTGTACTTCCATCTACTATGTCGATCACTTCGAAGTCTACTACATTGTGCACCCCATCAATATTGACATTTACTCTTGTTAACCTTTTGACTGGAATGATATTATGTTGGTTCACTAATATAAACTAGATCAATGACCAAATAAGATTTGGTTATCCCATCATCTCCCAAGTCTATCTCAGGATAGCATTCACAATAGAGCCTAAATCCAGAATTATATTGTCCATTTTGTAAGCTCCTATCTGTGCACTAATCTAGAAATCCTTATTTGTTCAATTTTTATTGTCCACCCGGTTAATTGCTCTATGTATGATAGATTTCTCTTTTTATTGGGAACAATGGTCAATCATTCTACATAGACTACTCAATGTAGATTCATTCTTCATTAAATCTAAGAATGTTCTTAAAATTACTTACCTTATCAGTTTGTTTCTTTGAATTGTCATAGACTAGAGGCATATTGTATACCAATGTTCTATCATACAACAGTGGCGTAGTCAAAGTTTATGTTATCCAATATTCTACCATCAATTATTTTCTTTCTTGCTCGTAACTCTCTTTCTCTTTTCTTGGATCAAACAATGGTAACAACTATGTTTCTTTCCTTACCCACTGGTCAATTCTATTCCCTTGATTTCTTATGTCTACTTCGATTCTCATTCCTCTGTGCGTAAATGTTTTTATTTTGGGTTGATCATCGCACTCCTTGGCTGTTATCATCTATATGTTCCGATTTTGGTTTTGGTTCTTGTTCTGGTTCTGGTTCTGGTTCTGGTTCTGGTTCTGGTTCCCTCTTGCCTATCATTTTTCTATCAATTGAGGACAATCCTCCATCATATGGTCTAATGATTTGCATTACATGCATGTTGTGCAAGGATTCCAGATATCTCTCTCCAAATTTATGAGTTGATTGCAATTATAAAAATGATTGGTACTCTTCCTCCTATACCAAATCCTCCTTATCCTGGACTTTTGTTGAATCCTCCTCTTCCACCCTGATTAAAGGCTCTTGGAGTATTATATTGTTGAACTCCTCCTTCTTATACGTAATTTTCTTCTTGGATTTTGTATGCATCTAAAGTGTTCTCTCTCATTAATTCGAATGTGAGAAAATCCTTCTCATCATGTCCTATAGACTTGAAAAAATTCCAGAACAAATTCCTGGGCGTACTCTGGTACTTATGCAATAATGGACAAGCAATCGGATGATGTCCCCATATCTTTCATATTTTGCAATACCCTGCTCCTCCTACCAATGGGTTCAATGCCACTATATCCATATACTACACAAATTATGGGCATTCATCTTTATGATGGACTTCTATCTTACATGTTATACTCCAAACTTTTTCCATGCTTTTCCTTTCCTTTCGTTAGTTCTGACAATTGAATCGTTAGTGCAGCCAACTATGACTAAACCTATGCCATCCCTACGCCATCTCCTATAGGATATGATTCTAAATTCATTGCAATTTCTAATGCTTATGGCTGCAACATGGACTTTTGTTGTGTCAAAGGAAAGCGAATATGTGGCAATAGACCTTCAATAAACCATTCTCTATGTTGTTCATCAAGAATCTGGAATTTTAATCTACACATCACATATTTAAACCTATGATCGTAATCCCAAATTGTCTCAGTATGTATTTTCTTAATTTCCTTCAGCTCTATGATGTGATGTGACTCATATTTTGGCTTCCCAAATTCCTTTAATAAATATTTTCCAATTTATGCCAATGTCCTTGATTGTCCTGCCGATGTAGCAGTTTGATACTTCATGTTCCATAACAATGTCTGACCTCTGAACATTGTTGCTAACTGTGCAATCTTTATTTCCTCATCCTGGACATTATTCGCATTTCATATCGTCTCACATACAAATAGATGGTTCTTTGGGTCTTTCGACCTCACTCCCTGGAATTTAGGCATTCTTAATGTATTATCTATTCCTGACATTGTATTTTGTGTAGTACTTACCTTCAGTGATGCTGAATGAATTTGGTTCACTACACTACTTCCACTATTCTAACTATTGTTCTGACTTCCTCCACTAACTACAGTTTTTCTTGACAAAGTTTTGGTTTCTTCTCAGATCTTGGTGACACACACCAGGTCATGGGTTCGACACATATTTCTATCTAAGATGGACTTCCTTCTTCTTTTGGAAAACATTGAGGATCCTTTTATTTCTCTTTCCTTTTTTTGTACAGTGTGATCTGAAGCACTACGAGGGGGTATATTTTCTCAAACACTGTATGATGCTCTTCTCTCTCATCCATAGTCTCCTTCTCACTATACCTAAACCTTTTCCCATGACGTAATACTACAATATATATGTCTGACTCATTGTCTTCCTCTCTTAGTATCGTCAGTACATCCATTCCTTATTCATAATTTTCATCTCTTTCCACTCTCATACCATCCTCTGGTCCTCTCCTAGTCCCCCTATGTGTGTGACGGAGCCTAGAAATCAAATTCCATCTTCATCAAATTCTTTTCGCACAACAACATTTTTATCCAGGTAGACAGTGCGTTTAGAAATCTTTTGTGCATACCCTTGAAGAATTCCCTCTCTATGACACTATAATACTAGGTGCAGTCTATTAAAAATTGTATAATTTAACCCCCCAGTATATTATTCAACCAAAAACCAACTTCACAAGAAAATTTATTACTTATTGTATTCAATTGTCTGATCAATTCAGGAGTCTAGTTTCTCAGAGCCTCAGCTCGAAATATTCCAACATTCTTCACTAGCCTTTCTAACCATTCAGTCAAATTTATCGGAAACTCACCAAAAAATATTTCATAAATATCTATAAACACATGCATTTACATCTATTGTTTGTCATTGAGTCATGGGTTCCTATTCAGTTCTCTGTAAAATGTGTGTTCCTTCCTCCTTAACCAATTTGTGATATATTCCTTATAAGGCCTCCAAAACATTCCCCTCAATTACAAATCCTTGTCCTGACAACAGAACCATTTGTTGGCACGCAGTGGGAAGACCCGAGGTTAATCATTAATAAACCAACAAAACCCTTAGACATCGGTCCTTTCAGAATCACCTGCAAGCAAGTGAAGTCTCACCCAAGGCATCTAGAGGGGTTGCAGGAACAAAGTTTATGCTATGATGAGGGGAAGTGAGGCATTCAAGATAATCATACTATGCATTATCCATTCATCTAATGTGTGCACCAGTTTTTTTATTTAACCTTTAGTTATCATTCAATATACTGTGTGTGACATTACTCCACTTAACATTTAGTCATTCATCATTAACTTAAGTGTGCATGATCGCAACAGAATATATCAATGACATATTCAAAACACTAAACACTTACCATCATTGCATAATAACAGTAACCAACATATGCATCATAAACATAGGACAAAAAAACAACACATCAAGACACAAGGTTTTAACGTGGTTCACCCCAAACTAGCATATGTCCACAATGGTTGGCTTCTTATTTTATTCATTGCAATCTCCTTATAGGTGTGCATTGTTCTTACAAAAATATGTATCAGTTAAAATTACCCAAACATGCCTTAGTCATTCTGTTGTAGCACAATCCTGACTCTTGAAACCCTCGGTCATCACTCAAAACACCCGAACACATAGCCAATTCTTCACTCTTTCATACTCGACTCTCCTATACCCAAAAATCCATTACAATTTATAGCTTTACAATAGGGTTAATCCCGTTACAAAATGGTTACAAGGTGGACATAATGTCCCCAAAATCCTAACTACTTTATGTATTTTGCATGTTGACTCCAAAACATGCTCCAACTACTTTGTGCATGTGCTTCTCCTTAGCCAAAATGTCGCACGATCTATTCCTACATGATTCCCAAGACTTATCCAAAATAGCATGCTCCAACAATGGTGATGACAATGTGATGATGATGACAACAACCATGATGACAATGACAATGTCGATGATGATTACGAATACAATGAAGATGATGATAATGATGATGACCATGATGACCATGATGATTATGATGATGATGACGACTACAATGATGATGATGATGATGATGATGACGACGATGTTGATTATGGTGATGAAAATGATGATGATGATGACAATGATGACGATGGTGATGATGATGACGCCATGATGAAAATCATGATAGTGATGATGATGACAATGATAAGGAGGAGGATGATCACAATGTTGATTATGATTATGAAAATCATGATGACAACGACAATGATTAACCCATATAAATAAATACTTTAAAGAGAACAAATCATATAAAAGATATAATCACATAACTCATACATTTCATCATTTCCGCAATATCATTGATCATATTCTTCATCATCCAAGTCTACATCTATATCATCTGGTTCAGAATCTATGTTGAAAGGATTGGCCATATCAACATCATCATCATCAAAGTCATTTTCGATAATTCTCATCAAGATCATCATTTTCAAAGTCATATTCATTTATCTAAACTAAGCACATTGTGCTAGAGTTACAAGGAATAAAAACATCGGTGTAACTATAATAAACAACAACAAGACAATAATAAATCATAACATCATATGCATTAATTTATCTAAGATATGAAACATTATCATTAATAAGAGTGCAATGTCAAAATTGTGTATTAAATATCTTGTATTTATAAGTGTAAAAATTGTGTGAAAAAGTACGGATACATTGCAAAGGATCCCATTCCAAGAAAGATCCTCGTGTAATCAATAAATAAATATGAATAACTTATCAACAAGAACATATATTTGATAGAATCTAAGAGAGCATGTAAGTTAAATTATGTGTTTTAACCCCTTCAATGCTTTGTCCAAGAATGAACTTTGGACTTGTTATTCTTCTTTGCCATAAGTGGAAAAATATGGGATAATTTGATAAATACATCTATGGATCACGTGTGCTCATTTGCAGCAAATGTTCCCATTTCCATATCCTTGTACCACTCTAAGGGATTTCCACTACTTAACTCATGTACTTCCTAAGGTGTGATGTAAATTCATGATAACTTCTTTCATTTACTAAGCRGTAGGTTTTCCTTAGAATGCATAGTTATTTATTCATGCTCCACATCATTTCCATCTAGATCTAATTCCTTGACTCCATTTATCGGTTCCAATAAGGGGGCATCATCACTTTCCTATTCAACATAGAGGGTGTTGGAATAACAACAACAATTCATAAAACAATAAAACCAACTCAAATAATCAAAATCAAAGTAATTAGTGGAATGGCCTCACCATTTCTAAATTTATCATGCAATAATCAACAACATATTGGCTAACATTCTATGTAGAAGGCACATCGACTAGTGTATTAAATTCTTGCTTAGAATGAAAAACATACAATTTATAATTTTAGCATGACAAATAATGGCCATCTATAAATCAAGGTGAAATAATGTTGTTGTGACATGAAAAAACACAACGTTGACAACTTACCACTTTATATGATTTTTTATTCAATTTGTATTTACCATACACTTTTACCAATAGCTCTTCATCATCCTGCAAAGGATGAATAACATAAAAGTTAGAACACTATCATGATAGCATAAGGACAACTAGAATAAATAGAAACATAAACATGAACGTAAAATTGAAACATAATGAATCAAAATAACTAGGGAATCAAATTCATGTGAAAACTTGTTCTCAATAGATCCTCTATGACATCATCAAGGATTTTTTCATTGTCATCTTTATAATCAATGAGATGAAGGGGATTCTCTGGAATAACATTTTTTTCAAGTTGATCCTCTTTGAGAGTGTCTCCATCTATTGGAGGGCAAGGCTAGAGCCTTTTGGAGATCCCATTTGGGATAGAAGAGCTAACTTGAACAATGTAATGATTTTGTTTTTATCCTAAATAGATTTGGATATGTATTACTGAATATAAATTGAAACAAACAGAAACTCATAACATTACTCCAAAACTAATACTTATAACTTGCATTGAATATTAAAACTTACTTTTCTTTCTCTTTGCATCTCATCTACAACATCATCAACAAAATATTCAACATTAATTGAAGAAGACATTGTGTGATGGGGTGACTCCTACAAATAGATTTTCATAAAGTTGGGTTAAAAAGTGATTGTATAACAATTGTTGCATAGTACATATAACATTGACTAAAATATATGTATAATGTTCACTAGAAGATATATGTAAAATTCATGTAGCACTACTACAACAAAAATACAGATGACCTACAACAACCTAGAGAATTTCCTTTGCGCCCATAGGAGTACATTTTCTTTCATTTTTCCAGAACCTGCAAGATTGGACAATGTCGATGTTTTGTTCAAATCATCATTGAAAAATATAAATATTATGTATGCACACATAACACTAAATCCATAGTATATAATATTTAGTTATGGATTGGATGGGGAATCCTTCAAAGTAGGCCACTTTTTTATACTTTTTCTTCCTGGCCTGCATGCAAAGATTGTGAGTAATTAAAAAAAAACCTAGAAAAATGACAATATTAACAGGTATTTTACCTGGAGACTCCCATCCTCATTTTCCACATGTACCAGAGTGTTTTTTATTGAATTTATGCATTCTATTTTTAACTCTGATTCTAAATTTCTTAGCCAAACTACCCAATTGATAGGATGGAATCCCAAGATGACATGGTATTTCCAAGACAAGAGATAAATGATCTATCAGTATGCATGGTCATATATTTTCTTATCTAAGGAGTGAGAACATGGTTTCCAAAATTTCTTAAGAACATGGTTAGTGTTATGGGCTGGTGTTTGGGGGGGCCTTACCATCACCCTTTTTGCCAAGGGTTTGTTAATATTGTGAACTCGTAGGCGACGACATGTCAAGCTCACCCAATCGTTCCTGTGGAAAATATTATTACACAACCAATGAACCTAGTAGTGCATGTATTTGAGAAATTGATGCAGGAGCATCACTCCAACCCAGCTACGCATCAACTATCCAGCACATCAAGCATTCATTCAATGGAAGGAGAGAGGCGCAACCCTCTCGTTTTTTCAAAATTTCAAAATTGTATTAAATGTTGTAAGGCTAGTAGAGACAAAAAGCCATGCATGTGTGCAGGCTTTAGATAAAGTTTGCCTTAAATGGTTGTAAGGCTGAGATCTAGATCTGATTCAGACTAGACAACCATTCAATGTAATTGAATGTAATTTAATGAGAGTTGGTGAGATGGAGGAAGAGCTCGAGGAGACCCTTTTTGTGAGTTCATGAATGAATGTCTTTATGTGTTGATGATATTCTGTAGATGTATGTTAGATGTGCATTTGTAGGGATAGATATATTTTCCTATCTGAGAGTTCTTTGATTTCAGGTTTGGAGTCTTTGTGGTTTCATGCAAGAGTGCATGACAGAGTACTCTAGTCTCTAAAAACCAGTGCAAGAGTGCACTTCTGAATTCTGCAGAGTTTCAGACAAATATGTGCCAAGAGGGAGCACCAGAGGAAGTCATTGACTCAAGGAGGAAGCCTCAAGGTTGTTGAACACCTTGAAAGATAAACTCTACAAAGGAGAGCATGGAGAGAGGATAAGCATAATTGTTGAGAATTTTGTAAAGGATCTGCCAGGAGGGCATTGAGAAAATGCACAGGATGCATTGAGGAGAACTCTATTTCGAGTTCGGTGAGAAGACAAAGTCACTGAGGATTCTGGAGAACTCTGTCGAGTGGGCATTGAGTTGGTGCAAGTGTGCACAGAAGGAACTCTTGTTTGAGTTCAGAGAGAAGAGAAGTGTAACAGGAGGAGACACTCATAGGGTTACTGAACACCCTACAGTCTCAACAAAGCGTGCTTGAGTATGAAGTCACCAAGAGGACACCAGATTTCCCTTTGAGGACATAGAAGGGCGAGTCCCTCTAGAGGCTCAGGTAAACAAAGCTCAGGAAGGATAGTGCCTTAGTGCACCAAGTAATGACAGAGTGAGAAGAAGGTCGAGAAACCCTTTGAGGTTTCACAGTCGACAAATCTCAGGAGGGATAACATTCCTAGAACACGGGTGATATCCAAAGGAATTGAGCTCGCAGAGGAAGAAAAGGTCAAGGCCTTTGAAACTTCAGAAAATCTCCCAAGGGGAGGGAATAAGTTCTCAAACTCAGGAGGGAGCACAACTGCCATCAGATCTTGTGCAAAGAACCGATAGTCATCAGATCTGGAGGAAGGAACACAGAGTTTAACCTCTGGGAGGACGCGCAGGAGAGGATCTGTATGGACGGTGGAGACGCTTCGTGGAGAAGTGTTAAAATCCCATGAGCCGTTAGATATCATAAATCAAAGAGAAGGTTAAAGGGAGTGTCTTTCAATAGTCAAATCTCAGGAGGAGTAATGATCGTTGGATGAGGAGAAACATGAGTCATTGATCCCCCTTTGGAGTGGAATTTCAGCATTTTGGCATTTCGAGGTTCGACATTTCGGCAATTTCGATGACAAGGAGCTAGGGCATTTTGCGTTGAAAAACCCAAAGTCACGAAACGCGACGTGTCTTTGGAGTAGGGATGTGGTCACAAAGGAAGCCATCACAAGGACAGAGATTTGGTTAGGGACCAATAGTCGTTGAGTCCATTTTGGCATTTCGACATTTTAGGGTCTGGGAAGTAGAGAAGGCAGTGATTTTGGAGTCGAGAGTTTCAAACTCCCGGTACATAGAATATCGAAAGGCCATCGATCTCACCAAAGGAGAAATTTCGGAATTCGGGGAATCATAAGGGAAGAGGAATGATTGTTGGTTGTTCGCTCAAGTCTTGAAAAGCCGAAATTAGTGGGAAACAAGTGGTGTGTGTTTGGTGCATTGAAGGAGTCAACCTTCGGTGACATTTTGGGTTTCAGAGGTTGAAGAGTTGAGGAAACCTACATCAGGATTTGTGAAATCACAAAATCCAAAATTTCCTTTTTGGTAAAAGTCCCAATCATATTTGTTGATCAAGTGTGTAGAGTTAGTGCCATGTGTTTGATCATGTAGGCATAACTCATAAGGACCTGTGGATACACCCTTGTGTGGGTGAGATATTCCCTATGGGGAAAATTGAAGAGTCAATCTGACTTAGGGAAAGGTTGAGAACAATCTTAAGACTGGAAGGTCGCGCAGAACCTGCTAAGGCAGGGTTTGCGCCAACTGGTATCAGAGATTGATTTTTGTTTTTATATTGCAGGAAGAGGGAACCAGAGAAAAAGGAAGACAAAGTGTTGAAGCTCTGTGATGATTGTTGCAAGGTGCGCAACAGTTAATAGATAGTCAGGAGGACTGTAGGAGATGTTGGAAGCACTCACGTTTGTCGAGTGACAGTAACAAGTTTGCCAGGAGGGAAGACAGGAACAGGAAGATGGCTACTGAAGCCCATGGACATGGTGGAAGGAAGAACCACCAGTAGCAGAGAAAAGATGAAATGGATGAAGAGCTCCCTGAGGTGAGGGCGAGGATGGAAGAGCTTGCACTGCGGGTGCAGTAGAACGCAAAGACACATTGGGTGTATAAATGGCCTCTGAGGAGGAAAGCAAAGTGTCTAGTCAAGAAATTTTTGGCCAGAAGATAGAAAAGGTTGTTGAGGAGATGGATAAGGTATGTGAAAAGTCTCAGGGCCACAGAGGAGATAGTTCATGCTTGTGAACCAGAAGCTAGGAGAAATATCAGTGATGATGAATATGAGAGATCGAGCAGAGATCTCATAGACTGCCAAGTGGGCAGGGATGGACTTTCAAATTGCCAGGTGGGAAAAATAAAGAGATCAAGTGAAGGTCTCGTATACTTCCAGGAGGGTGGTCCTGAAAGTTCAAATTGCCAGGAGGGCATTGAGATGGGATCGACTGATCTCATAGACTGCCAGGTGAGAAGAGGAAGAGGAGAAAATCCATATTGCTAGGAGGGAAAGGGAGAGAAGATGAGGCCATGTGAGAGTCTCGTGAACTCAGAGGTGAGTTTGGATCAGCGAGGAGAGTTAATGGAGAAGGATCAGAGATGCCTTCTGATCATTGGAGGAATCCAGGTATTCCTGCCACATAGCCCATTTGAGGCTAGAGAATGTGTTGAAGATGCAACAATAGAAGAAGGACAACCAACAGTGACTGTCATAGAGGAAGAAAAGGTGGAGCAGGTGCAGATATCTTCCCCAATAGACGAAGATCATGCAGATAAGATGCTCACTCTGTGGGCGATGGAGTTGGATATGTTGGAGGATTGGTTGAACCATCCAGAGCCAGTAGATGACTGCCATGAGAAGACAGTCATGTAGATGTTAGCAAAGGAGCATTCCGAGGAATCGCTCAGAAATTTCAGCCAGGGAGTTGAACAGATGATAACTTTAGTGTCGAGGCATGCAGTAGGAGATGAAGCAAAATTCTAGTCTAGGAAGAAGCTGGAGATGTGCTAGTAGGAGAGATGAAAATCAAATTGCTAGAAGAGGAAACTAAGAAGAGACTCAGTGATAAGACTGCAGAACTAAATTTTGCAGCATAGTGGCAAGCTGAGGCCATAGAGGAATAAAATAGCATGGGGGATCTAGTTGATCTAGCCACTGATAAGGACGAAGAAGTTCAGCCGAGGAGGCTGCATAAAGAGAGTCAGCCACTAGATCAGCTCGATGAGGAGATTGAGAAGATTAGAAGGTTGATTTCAAGGTCAGCAGCAGAAACTGCCAGTGAGGAGGAGTTGAGTAGAGGATAACCTGCCATAGCAGCAGGAAGGATGCAGCAACAACAACAAGGTGATGGAGCGGATGGATAGCTCCAAAGAACTCTTTGGGATCCAGGGGGATTTCGACAGCCATGCTGGGAAGCTCATGAGCAAGATCTCATGAATTTTCACAACAGAGGAGTATGATGCAGGAGCATCACTCCAACCCAGCTACACACTGGCTAGCCAGCACATTGAGTGCACATTCAATGGAAGGAGAGAGGTGCAGCCCTCTCATTTTTTCAAAATTTGAAAATTGTATTAAATGTTGTAAGGATGGTAGAGCCAAAAAGCCATGCATGTGCGTAGGCTTTAGATAAAGTTTTCCTTAAATGGTTGTAAGGATGAGATCTAGATCTGATTCAAACTAGACATCCATTCAATGTAATTTAATGAGAGTTGGTGAGATGGAGGGAAGAGATCGAGCAACCCCTCTTTGTAAAAAGATCTTCTTTCAATCGAGATTTAGTAGAGGGAGAGAAGAATAGAGAGAATAGTTTAGAGAAGATATGAATTTGTAACTTTGTTACAGTCCGAGATGACATTGTAAAGAGGCATTTCATATAAATACAATCATACCATTTTTTCTTGCATGTTGTTGTTCATGTGTTTGTGAGTTCATGAATGAATGTCTTTATGTGTTGATGATATTCTGTAGATGTATGTTAGATGTGCATTTGCAAGGATAGATAGATTTTCCTATCTAAGAGTTCTTTGATTTCAGGTTTGGATTCTTTGTGGTTTCATGCAAGAGTGCATGACAGAGTACTGTGGTCTCTGAAAACCAGTGCAGAAGAGCACTTTTGAATTCTGTGGAATTTCATACAAAGACATGTCGAGATGGTGCACCAGAGAAATTCATTGACTCAAGGAGGAAGCCTCAAGGTTGTTGAACACCTTGAAGGAGAAATTGTATAGAGGAGAGCACAAAGAGAGGAGAAGCAAAAATGTTGAGAATTTTGTAAAGGCTCTGCCAAGAGGGCATTGAGCAAATGCACAGGATGCATTGAGGAGAACTCTATTTCAAGTTCAGTGACAGAGTCACTAAGGATTCTGGAGAACTCTTCCAGGTGGGCATTGAGTTGGTGCAACTGTGCACAGAAGGAACTCTTGTTTGAGTTCAGAGAGAAGAGAAATGTAACAGGAGGAGACACTCACAGGGTTATTGAACACCCTACAGGCTCAGCAAATCATGCTTGAGTAGGAAGTCACCAAGAGGACAATAGATTTCCCTTTGAGGACACAAAAGGGTGAGTCCCCTAGAGGCTCGAGTAAACAAAGCTCAGGAAGGATAGTGCCTTAGCGTACCGAGTAATGACAGAGTGAGAAGAAGGTCTAGAAATCCTTTGAGGTTTCACATTCAACAAAGATCAGAAGGGATAGCATTCTTAGAATGCAGGTGATATCCAAAGGAATTGAGCTCACAGAGGAAGCAAAGGTCGAGGCCTTTGAAACTTCAGAAAATCTCCCAAGGGGAGGGAATAAGTTTTCAAACTCAAGAGGGAGCACAAATGCCATCCGATCTTGTGCAAAGAACTGATAGTCATCGGATCCGAAGGAAGGCACACAGAGTTTAACCTTTGGGAGGATGCACAGGAGAGGAATTGTATGGACGGTGGAATCGCTTCCTGGAGAAGTGTCGAAATCCCATGAGCCGTTAGATCTCGCATATTAGAGAGAAAGTTAAAGGGAGTGTCTTTCGATACTCAAAGCTCAGGAAGAATAATGACCGTTGGATGAGGAGCAACAGGAGTCGTTGATCCCCCTTTGGAGTGGAATTTCAGCATTTCGGGGTTCAACATTTCGGAAATTCCAATGGTCGGGGAATTTTGCGTTGAAAACCCGAATTCATGAAATGCGATGTGTCTTTGGAGTAGGGTTGTGGTCATAGAGGAAGTCGTCACAAGGACCGAGATTTGGTCAGGTACCAATAGTCGTTAAGTCCATTTCGGCATTTCGGCATTTCAGGGTCCAGGAAGTAGAGGAGGCACTGATTTTGGAGTCGAGAGTTTCAAACTCCTGGTACGTGGAATCTCGAAAGGCCATCGATCTCACCAAACGAGAAATTTCAGAATTCGGGGAATCATAAGGGAAGAGGAATGATTGTTGGTTGTTCGCTCAAGTCCCGAAAAGCCAAAATTAGTGGGAAAAAAGTGGTGTGTGTTCGACGCATTGAAGGAGTCAACCTTTGGTGACGTTTCGAGTTTCGGAGGTTGAAGAGTTGAGGGAACTTACATCGGGATTCGCGAAGTCGGGAAATCCAAAATTTCCTTTTTAGTAAAAGTCTCAATCATATTTTTTGATCAGGTGTGTAGAGTTAGCACCCTGTGTTTGTGTGGGTGACATATTCCTTGTGGGGAAAATCAAAGAGTCAATATGACTCAGGGAAAGGTTGAGAATGATCCTAAGACCAGGAGATCGTGTAGAACTTGTTGAGGCAGGGAGGGGTCTACATCAGAAATAACCTATGTAGAAATAAATCATTGTTATTAGCCACAAATTCCATTCCATAGGTTTACTCCAACATGATGTGCCATTTTCCTGCCACAAGGCATAGCATAATTGTTAGAACTGACATGAAAAAACTAACCAAAATAGAGTTCAGATATGTCTTTTATACTTTATAGGTAAACAGTGCAATCCAATCTCTCCATTTTGGTAATGTCTATGTTTTTTTGGATTTTTTTGACCAGTGGTTTCAACCCATTATAATCTAATAACATTTAATGGATTATGGTTGTAATCTAATATCAATTAGAGAATTATGGTTTATTGATGTTGTGGAATACATATATATTATATTGTGAATAGTTTATATAATAAAATTATATATAAAGTGAGAGAGGGAGAGAGATGCATCTTTGAGTTTGTTAGTTTTCTTAGTTATGGATTTCCAGGGTAAATATCTTATGTACTAACTATGGGGGGGCATTGTTTTCTTTTGTTTTAAGAATATATTACCATATCTATTCTGGCACAAGTTTTTCAAACTCTTGATTTGGTATTAGAGTGAGGTTATTGGATTTAGGATGATGCCTTTGTTGTTAGGGTTTAGCTATTTCCTTGAAGAAAAAGGATATATTAGGTCTAATATAAAACTAATCTTGAGTGGGAGATTTGTATAGGATAATATTGTGTGAAATATAATGGGGAGTACTTTGTGACAGCCTTATTCGCCAACCTAGGGACTTAGAGAGGACCCATTGATGTTTCATGTTGAGACGCGCTCTTCTTCCATGGATTTTCCCCTAGTTTTGAGGATGATCATGCTTGAACTATTTGACAGAGCATGATCAGTCACTACCCAGCTGATATGAAGCTCACGACCAGTCATGAGATGCACCATTTATAGCTCGTGATTACCTCTGCAACCTTATATATTTGGTGATTCACAAGGATATTAGTGCTGCATGAGTTGGTTATCTCATGATATGAGCTTGGGAACTCTTAATCCAGTCAAGTTCACTAAATTATAGAGATCTAGAAGCTTCTCCTATCCTCCTCCACCAATGTATATACATAAGGTATTCCACAAGCAAGAGAGGAAGAATCAATTGATAGGTACATGCTGCAGGGTTTTCAGAGGAGCTCTTCCAAGAAATCAGTCTTCATTTCAAGTTATCCTTACTTGTGTGAGGGCTTGGGAGGAGCAAGAGCAAGGAGTCTTGGAGGAATGCATCAAGACTAAAGGTAAAACATGTTGATGTATTCATGTTCCATTTGATTAATATATAGGTCTATATGGTTTTTTCCTTCCAATGTATTTGTACTCTATGTTTAATACTTGCTTTTGTTAGATATTATCCTTCCTTGAGTAGAACGTATTAGATCTAGGATATATGTGAATTTTTCTAAAGCTAAAGAAGTTTTGAACATTGGTACTCATTGCAACTTATATGCAAGAAGCAGCTTGTGGGAACTGGAGTTGGATCTTTAGAGTTGTAACTGTAACATCCTGCTCTTGCGCACACTGAACGAACTTATTCTTTGAGGACACTTGTGACGCAGACGCACCCTCTACCTCGGCAAAGGCCTCTGCGCTGACCTCCCGGTATTTAAGGATCGTTCTAATTTTCCCCTTGAGCCAGAGTGGCTCCTTCGATTATCCACTGGAATATCTATTAAAATTGACCCACAGGTCTTTTCTACTCCTTACAGCCTCTAGGCACGATCGTTGTTCTCTTCACGATAGAAAAATAGAAAATCGGGTTTCAGGGTTTCAAAATCCCAATGTCACAGCCCTTTTGTTTCCCGATTTCCCGATCTCCGATATCCCAAAGTACTTCGACTTATGCTAGTCCCTTGGGATAGACTTTTGTGTCCATACGACCTCCCTTTATATGACCGTAGTTCTATCACCTTTTGGGATTTCAGGGTTTCTGATGTCGAAGTGTATGTGACCTCTTGTCCTCAGGATCCCCGATTCTTCGAATCCCGATATGACGTCAACTAGGAACCCCTTTTTGACTTAGACATGATCAACGGTCATGATCGTATACTGAACCAATGGCTCTGGATCTCCCTCGGGACTTCACGATTTCAAATGCCGAAATGCATTTGTCTTCAATTTTCCTGATCTCTCGAATCTCGATTTCCCGATATGACTCTCCCCTTTCAGGATTTTTCCTGAAGGTCTCAATTTCTGCCACGCATCCCAACCGATGGACGGCTCAGGTCTGTTCGGGGTTTTCACCGTGGAGATTCCCAATTCCCCGTTATGATGAGATGACATCAGTTGGGCCCCATAACGGATCTTTCCTCCTTTTGGGATTTTGAACTTCGCAATTCTGAAATGCAATTGTTTCATGTCTTCAATATTCGCAAAACGTCGAACCCCGTCTTCTTTAGATTTTCCAACACGCATCCCAAATGGATGGACAGTTCAGATCAAACCTCGGACTTCACCAAATGCAAAGTCAAAAAACTCGCTTATGTGGGTCCTAATGTCCGGATCTCCGAATTGGATGATCACGTGACACGCGTCCTTCCTTAGATCAACAACTAAAATCCTTTCACTGTTTCAGGACTCAAAGGGTCTTGGACTCTTGGTCTCTAAACTTCCGATATGTCGATGGTTCTCGATCCCTGCCACGTGTCCCAACAGATATATGGTTATGATCTGTATTGGGGTTTTCACTTTGGATTTACCTGATCTCTTGTCCACGAAATTTTCGATATCCCGAACCCCGATGCCTCGATATTCCGACACCTTTCAGGACTTTCGCTTGGCTTGAGAGGATTTAAACACTGTGCAACTCCTGTCAAATCTGACGGCTGACGGGTAACTAGGTGAGGATCCAATGGCTCACGAGCTCCTAATCTTGAAACTCTGGACACAGCCGTAACCTCCTCGCTTCTTTGTTAGATCGGACGACTGGCAGGATTTCGCTAATCCTCTACACAGGATTCTGACCGTCTGTTTCTTCCCCCTGACGATTCCTGCGAAGTGAACCAAGGATTATTTCCTGGATTTATGCACCTGTGACAAAAAAATTCGATGCCTTCTAATCACTCAAATGCACCAACTTCTTATATTTCCTTCAATAGTTTCAAAGGCTTTATCCTCCCTGATATTTCTTATGACTTTGAGCCTTAAAGAAGACCCTTGCATGCACTCCTTACGGAAACCTCCAAACACTTGAAGTGTTGAATGCTCTTCGACCCTGCGCACTCCTGCAGTAGCAGTCTCTGAGTTCTTCACTCAGGTTCGTAACCCTGAGACTTCGCTCACCCTGCGCACTCCTTGCAGGGCGCCTGTACATGACTGCACCTCTTCTGTGAATATGAGAACAAACGCTATCTCTCCTGAGCTTTCAGATACAAACCTATGAACATTTTGTCAACGCACTCCTTGCGGACAATTCAACTGCACTCCTTGCAGGACCTCTTGCTCAGATAGAGAAACAATTGAAACTCATTTCATTTCCCTTTCCTCTTAGATTTCAAACATTTAACAAGAAATCATTCATACATAGCATAAAAGCAATTGCATGACAAAAAGAGTAAAACATTCATGAGAATAACATTTAAATATGCATACACAGAGAATATATGGACACCATGAGTCTGAATCACATCTTCTTTGTATTAATTCAGAACTTTTGTACATGGAATCTGCTACATAGCTCTCTGCTTCTCTTCTATGCTCTCTTCTGATGCTTCCACTTTCTATGTTACAATTACACAATGAGGGTGTCTATATCCATTTTCCCTCCACTCCTAAAACTATCTCATCAGAGAATTCAAAGCTACCTACTAACATAAGTGATTTCTACCTACCATGGATGAGAGCATATCGCTCAAGGTCCTTTACAATATATAAGTACGCCTCTCCTTAACTATCACATTTGAGTTTGGCACATCCAATCTTCAAAAGTTTTTAAACACTTTATCATGTGCTCAAAATGTGTTGCGCTTGTCCCACGCTTGCTTGACATTGACGATGCTCCTGCATCATACTCCCTCGCTTGAAAATTTTCATGGGCTCCTGTCCATGAGATCTCGCACAGTCTGTCCATGCTTCTGAATTTCTACTTCATTCTCCCAGCTGGCATCTTCAACTAGATGTCCTTTCCATTTGACCAAGTATTCAAAGTATTTCCTTCATCTGGTCTTGTTTCCGACCCTTTCGTCCAGTATGTGCTCCATCTGTGGCTTTTCTACAACTGGCATCTGCTTTTGCCACTGAACCTCTGACTGTTCATCGCTTGTTCCTGCTTCCTTAGCTTTGTATGGGTACAAATCTGAGACATTGAATATCGGAGAAATTCTGATCCCATCGGGTAATTCAATCTCATAAGCATTTGCCCCAAATTTCTTCAAGATCTTACATGGTCTGATCTTCTTCATCTTCAGTTTACTATATGTTCTTCTTGGGAACCTTTCTTTTCTTAGGTGTGCCAAAATCAAATCACCAACTTCATATTGAAGTTTCCTCCTGTGTTGATCTGCTCTACGCTTATACTCTTGGTTTGAACCTTGCAATCGCTCCTTCACCCGGCTGTGAAGTTCCTTCATCGCCTCTGCGAAATCTTCAACACTAGCACTCCTAGTTGAAATCTGTTATGAATCTCTCAATTCAGAAATTCCCCTCGGCTGCATGCCATAGACAATCTGAAATGGACTCTGCCCTGTACTTCTGTTGGTTGAATCATTATAAGAAAACTCCGCCTGTGGTAATATGTTGTCCCACTGACTGTGGTGTTATGTCACCAGGCTCCTCAGCAAGTCTCCTAAACTCATGTTTACGACTTCTGTCTGTCCATCTGTCTGAGGATGATAAGTTGAATTGAATGACAAGTTAGTTCCCAGCTTCTTCCATAAGGTTCTCCAGAAGTGTCCCATGAACTTAGTGTCTCGATCTGAAACTGTTCTTCTTGGTAAGTCGTTAAGTCGAATGACTTCCTTGAAAAACAGATTCGCAATATGAGTTGCATCACTGGTTTTCTGACATGGAATGAAGTGTGCCATTTTGGAAAATCTATCCACCACCACAAAGATTGAGTCAAATCCTCTTTGTGTTCTTGGCAAACCCAATATAAAATCCATGCTGATTGCATCCCACGACCTCTCAGGTATGGGTAATGGTTGATAAAATCCTGCATTCTGTCTCTTTCCTTTCGAATGCTGACAAATTTTGCATTTATCTACAAATATTTTGATGTTTTCTCGCATTCCCGGCCAAAAATATGACTCATTTAGCTTTGCGAACGTCTTGCAATGACCAAAGTGTCCTGCCAATCCTCCACTGTGTTTCTCCTTCAGCAAATTCTCCCTCATGGAGCATTTTGGAATACAAAGTTGATTACCTTTAAATAGTAATCCTTCCTGGATCATGTATTCTATCCATTGGCTTCTGTCTCTGAGAGTTGGATTCTCAGCTACTTCATACACCTCCTTAAAATCTGGATCATCTCTGTACATGTCCCTGAGGTCATCAAAACCCAACGTTTTGACTTTGAACTCCTGCAATAGAAAACACTTCCTGCTCAAAGCATCAACAACTTTGTTAGTAGTTCCAGAAATATGTTTAATCACAAAAGTGAAATTTTGCATATATTCAACCCATTTAACATGTCTTTGATTCAACTTTTCCTATTGAGTCACAATCTGCAGTGCATGATTGTCACTGTATAAGACAAACTATTTGGGAATCAAGTAATGCCTCCATTTCTTCAATGCCTAGATGATAACATAGAACTCCTTTTCATATGTGGAGTACTTCATCTTTGCTTCATTCAGCTTCTCGCTGAAGTATGCTATCGGCCTGTCCTCTTGACTCAAGACTGCCCCTATTGCAAATCCACTTGCATCGCATTTCACTTGGAATGTCTTTTGGAAATCCGACAACACCAAAATTGGTTGTTCTGTAATCTTTCTCTTCAATAGATTAAAACTCTTCTCAGCCTCTTCCGTCCAGTGAAAATATTTGTGTCTTTTCTTCACTGTGTCCATCATCGGTGCACTAATTCCACTGAAATTCTTGATGAACTTCCGGTAGAAACTAGCTAATCCATGAAAACTTCTCACCTCAAATATGTTCTTCGGTGATGGCCAATTCTTAATCACTTCCACCTTATCTAGATCCATCCTTAATTTGTCTGCAGAAATAAAAAATCCCAAATAGATGAGTTTTGTCTTCATGAATGAGGATTTATTCATGTTTATAAGAAGCTTCTCTTGTTGTAATATCTTCATTACTGTAGCTAACTGTTTTAGATTCGCTGCCCTTGTCTTACTAAAAATCAGTATGTGATCCAGATACACAATGACAAATTTCCCAATGAATTCTTTTAGGACTTTGTTCATCAACCTCATAAAGTTACTTGGCACATTTGTTAATCCAAATGGCATAACAAGCCATTCATACAATCCTTCGTTAGTCTTGAAGGTTTTTTTCCACTCATCACCTTCTCTCATGCGGATTTGATGATAACCGCTTTTCAAATCAATCTTTAAAAATACTTTGCTCCACTCAAGCAATCCATTAGATCATCCATCCTTGGCAATGGAAATCTATACCTTATGGTTATCTTGTTAATGGATCTTGAATCAGTACACATTCTCCAGCCTCCATCTTTCTTTGGACTGAGTATTGTTGGAACATCACATGGGCTCAAGCTTTCTCTAACCAACCCTTTGTCCAACAAATCTTGGACTTGTCTTTTGACCTCTTCATTCTCTTGTGGCGTTAGTCTGTACGCGGATTTATTTGGAAAACTGGCTCTAGGTATGAGATCAATATGGTGACTCACACTTCTGATTGGTGGCAACGAACGAGGTAGTTCGTCCACTATTATGTCAGCGAACTCTTCCAATAGTTCTTGAACCTCTTCCGGTAAATCGTCCACTCTGGTGCTGGTCAAAACAATTCTCAGTTTCCTGGCCACAATGAACTGTAGTTCCTCCTTCTTAACCTTGGTAAGGAGTTCCTTCCCACTCATGAGAAGTACAGTGTTACTTACTTCAGGTTTCACTTCCTTATCTTTGATTGGAAGCAACATATGAGTTCTCCCATTCTTTTCTAAGGTGTATGTGTTCATCCTCCCATCATGAATCACATTTCTGTCATATTGCCATGGTCTACCCAGCAATAGATGACAAACATCCATAGGAATAACATCATAGAGTATCTTATCATTATATCCTCCTATCTTAAATTCAACTAAAGATTGTTTACTGACATTTACCTAATGTCCCTTTTGTAGCCATGAAACTCTATATGGACTCGGATGTTCACTCATCTCCAACTCTAGCTTTTCTACCATCTCTGTCGAAACGAGATTGTCTGTGCTACCACTGTCCACAATGACCTTGCATACCCTGTCCTTGGTTTTGCAAGCAGTCCGAAAAAGTCTATTTCTTTGGGATGAATTCTCCACCTTCTTCTCTGGTGTTAAGAGAACTTTTCGCATCATCAGTGATCTTCTTCCTTCAGCATTTTCTGCCTCAACATCTCACCTTTGTGCCTCGGTGATATGAGTCTCCCCACCCTCTTTCTTTTTATCTGGACATTCATAAGATTTGTGTCCACTCTTTCCACACGTGAAGCATTTTATCACTCCACCTCTTCCTCTTCCTCTACCTCTAGTACGAGGAAAAGTATTATTATCAGCATAATCTCCTCTTTGCTCAGTATGATGTCCTCTCTATTCAGCATATCTCCCTCACTGTGAGCTTCCACCTCTCTCAATTCAAGTCTGAGGTTTCTTCCATTCCTCCTTGGGCTTCTGATTTTTATCTTGGACAATTGATTTTCCCCTGGCTTGACTTCTTCCTCAGCCTCTTTGACCCTGCTTTCGGCTCAGCTTCTCCTCGGCCTTTAGAGCCATCTGATAAGCATCTTCCACTGTTCGAATGGTTACCATGCTCATCTCATCCTGAATATCATATCTCAGGCCATTCATGTACCTGGAAACCTTTTCATCATTGCTTTCCCGATGACCTGCCCTGATGTTCAGCCTGTAAAATTCTTCAGTGTATTCTTTCACTATCATCAGCTTCTGTCTCAGGTTTTGCATCCTCCTAAACAGAGTAATCTGGTAATCCCTGGGGATGAATTTTTCCTTCATCTTTGCAATCATCCTATCCCAACTCCTGATTTTCTGCTTACCTTTGCAACATCTATCAGCTTGTAGTTCATCCCACCACAATGTTGCATGTCCCTTTAATCTTGTGACAGCATGCTTGACCTTCTTGTCTTCCTCGACATATTCATAGTCAAAGTATGTGTCCAGGGCCCTAATCCAGTCTAGAATCTCTTCAGCATCCAGGTTTCCTTCATAAACTGGGATGTCCATTTTCTCTCTTGCACCCATTCTTGCAACATCTCTTATCAAGTGTTCATTTGTTGCATCTTCGGCTGCAGCTTCTTCTTCTTCATGTTCAAATTCATTTTAACTTTTGGAATCACTAAGATCCCCAATACCGATTGTGCGTCTCTGTGCTATCTCCATGTCCTCCAGTCTGGCACGTAAATCACGCATCTCTCTTTCCATGGCTGGGTCAGGCATCTGCCTACCTCTCCTTCTTGGTATTTCCATTTCCTTTGGCGAATCAGGTGTTTGCACGTCTCTTCTTCTAGGCAACATGGTGAAATTTTCCTTTTCCTTACTACAGAAAGAAAAGAATCCTTCCGTGCTCTGATACCAAACTTGACGCAGACGCACCCTCTTCCTCGGCAAAGGCTTTTGCGCTACCTCCCAGTCTTTAAGGATCGTTCTAATTTTTCCCTCAAGCCGAAGTGGCTCCTTCGATTATCCACTGGAATCTCTATTAAAATTGACCCATAGGTATTTTCTTCTCCTTACAACCTCTAGGCCTGATCGTTGTTCTCTTCACGGTAGAAAAATAGAAAATCGGGTTTCGGGGTTTCAAAATCCCGATGTCACAACCCTTTTGTTTCCCGATTTCCTGATCTCCGATATCTCGAAGTACTTTGACTTCTTCTAGTCCCCTGGGATAGAATTTTGGGTCCATACGACCTCCCTTTATATGACCACAGTCCTATCACCTTTTGGGATTTCGGGGTTTCTGATGTCGAAGTGTATGTGACCTCTTGTCCTTAGGATCCCCGATTCTCCGAATCCCAATATGACGTCAACTAGGAACCCCTTTTTGACTTAGACACAATCAACGTCTATGATCATCTATTGAACCAACGACCCCAGATATCCCTCGATACTTCACAATTTCAAATGCCAAAATGCATTTGTCTTCAATTTTCCTGATCTCTCGAATCCCGATTTCCTGATATGACTCTCCCCTTTCAGGATTTTTCCTGAAGGTCTCGATTTATGTCACGCATCCCAATCAATGGACAACTCAGATCTGTTTGGGGTTTTCACCATGGAGATTCCCAATTCCCCATTATGATGAGATGACGTCAGCTGGGCCCCATAACAGAGCTTTCCTCCTTTCAGGATTTCGGACTTCGCAATTCCGAAATGCAAGTGTTTCCTGTCTTCAAGATTCGTGAAACACCTAACCTCGTCTTCTTTGGATTTTCTGACACGCATCCCAAATGGATGGACGGTTCAGATCAAACCTCGGACTTTTCTAAATGCAAAGTCAAAACACTTTCTTATGTGGGTCTCGGTGTCCAGATCTCCGAATTGGATGATCACGCGACACCCATCCTTCCTTAGATCAACGAATGAAATCCTTTCGTTGTTTCGAGAATCAAAGGGTTACGGACTCTTGGTCTCTAAAATTATGATATGCCGATGGTTCTCAATCCCTGCCATGTGTCCCAACAGATGGATGGTTTTGATTTGTATCGGGGTTTTCACTATGGATTTACCCGATCTCTTGTCCATGGAATTTCCGATATCCCGAACCCTGACACCTTGATATTCCGACACCTTTCGGGACTTTCGCTCGGCTTGAGAGGATTTAAACACTGTGCAACTCCTGTCAGATCGGATGGCTGATGGGTAACTAGGTGAGGATCCAACGGCTCATGATCTCCTAAGCTTGAAACTCTGGACACAGCCGTAACCTCCCCGCTTCTTTGTCAGATCAGACGGCTGGCGGGATTTTTCTAATCCTCTACACAGGATTCTGACAGTCTGTTTCTTCCCCCTGACGATTCCTACGAAGTGAACCAAGGATTCTTCCCCGGATTTATCCACCTGTGACACAAAACTCTGATTCCTTCTAATCACTCAAATGCACCAACTTCTTATACTGCCTTCAATAGTTTCAAAGGCTTTATCCTCCCTGAGATTTCTTACGAATTTGAGCCTTAAATAAGACCCTTGCACGCACTCCTTGAAGAAACCTCCAAACACTTGAAGTGTTGAATGCTCTTCAACCCTGCGCACTCCTGCAGCAGTAGTCTCTGAGTTCTTCGCTCAGGTTCGCAACCCTGAGACTTCGCTCACCCTGCGCACTCCTTGCAGGGCTCCTGTGCTTGACTGCACCTCTTGTGTGAATATGAGAACAAACGCTATCTCTCCTGAGCTTTCAGAGACAAACCTCTGAACCTTTTGTCAATGCACTCCTTGTGAACAATTTAACTACACTCCTCGCAGGAACTCTTGCTCAGATAGAGAAACAATTGAAACTCATTTCATTTCCCTCTCCTCTCAGATTTCAAACATTTAACAAGAAATAATTCATACATAACATAAAAGCAATTGCATGACAGAAAGAGTAAAACATTCATGAGCATAACATTTAAAGATGCATACATAGAGAATATATGGACACCATGAGTCTGAATCACAACTTCTTTGTATTAATTCAGAACTTCTATACATGGAATTTGCTACATAGCTCTCTACTTCTCTTCTATGCTCTCTTCTGATGCTTCCTCCTTCTATGTTACAATTACACAATGAGGGTGTCTATATCCGTTTTCCCTCCACTCCTAAAACTATCTCATGAGAGAATTCAAAGCTACCTACTAACATAAATGCTTTCTACCTACTATGGATGAGAGAAGATCGCTCAAGGTCCTTTACAATATATAAGTATGCCTCTCCTTAACTATCACATTTAAGTTTGGTGCATCCAATCTTCAAAAGTTTTTAAATATTTTATCATGTGCTCAAAATGTGTTGTGCTTGTCCCACGCTCGCTTGACATTGACGATGCTCCTGCATCAACTTGCTTGCAAGTGATCTAGATTATTATACTATTGGTCGTTTTATTATGATTATGAGGCATTATGGATGTGATTATATGTTATTTTTTGTATTTACATAGACAGGTGCTATTGACTGGGTTCTCCTGAGTGTGTAGGACTTTGGACCTCGAGGATGCAAAGGAAACGATGAAACCCCTTGGACTCTGGATCGAGTCAGGGAGTGAACTATTGGGTTTGATTGTTGTATATATGATATATGTACATCTGATTAGATGTTATGATGATTGATTATTATTGTTGACATGATTTTTTGATTATGTAGGCTGATGATAGCTTTCTGACCAGACTCACACGTGGAGTAGAGGGGTCACGCAAGACAACCAGAAACGTTGAAGGAGAGGTGTGGATAGCATCCCTGACATAGCCTACTAACACTCTCGTTGTGGCTCAAACTATAGGTTAACAATTACCTAGTTCGAGAAGACCCACGATGCTGTGAGGGAAGACTGTGACAGTATCTCACGATGATTCTAAGGGGCATGCAATAAAGAAGGGGAATTATTCATTAGAGACCCTTAGTCTCCCATAAGATCACTTAGCAGAGTATTGAATCCAGGGGTTTTTTATGTCTACCAAGTCATTCAAGAGGCGAGTGGCACCCTTGGAACACATAGTGCATCTTGAAGGGCATGCCGCGCAAGGAAAATGGAAAGAGGTGAGTGGAACCCTTGGAGCACGTAGTGCATCCTAAAGGGCACGTCGCACAAGGAAAACAAAAAAAGGCGAGTGGCACCCTTGGCACATATTGCATCCTGAAGGGTACATCACGATTTCAACAGGTAAGTGAATAAACCTAGCTGAACTTAAAATGAATGATGTGATAAGTAAGATTTAAAAACAATTTCCCTAATAAAAATGTCACCCAACCTAGGAAATTAAAATCTAGGTCTAAGTGATACATGTGGTAAAAAAATAATAATAATCATAATTAAACATGTGACGAGAAGGGGGTAAGAAATTCAATTAATTTATTAAAATCAAAT